>JAEQBH010008307.1:0-118342 GCA_016808115.1 Tetrastigma voinierianum | reverse complement strand
ACATTGAGTTTATGTCATGGTTATCGCTTTTGAAACGTTGAGGTTACTTTACGAAGGTCATGGAAATGTCCCAACATTTTAGTCTTGAGTCCTTTGTTTGATGTCGCGATACGTGTTAGATCTCCCAATGCTCATGTCCATTTCTAATGTCATACATTGAATTTGAGTTTTGCAGGCTTGAGTGATGTCACAGCCTATGTCGTATGATGTCAAGACATTAAAGTAATCGGGTATGACACTTTCACACACTATGCTACTTAAAACATTAACATTATCCTGGGTGTCTTACATTAGTGCTCTTCTGCTTCCTTTGCTATTTTTGCTACTTCTTTCTCGCTTCTTCTCACTTACAAAACATAAATCTGGGTGAAAAGTCCCATATTCTTACATTAAATCGACTTTTAAGCCTTAAATATCTTGAAAAATGGGCTTAAAAATAGATGAGTTTGAGACTCATCAATAATCTCTCTTCTTCTCTCTAAGGTAAGGGCATGTGGGAAAAACCTCTCCATAAAAGATTCAACCAACTCCTCCCAACTGTCAACTGATCCATATGGCATTGACTCAAACCAACTAGTTGTTACATCTCTCAATGAGAAGGGGAATAATTGCAACTTGATAATATCTGGATTAATCCCATTCAATTTGACAGTATTTAACATTATAAGAAATCTTTCTAGGTGCTCATTAGGATCCTCACTGGGATACCCTGTAAATTGATGTTGCTGCACCATGGTGATTAGAACAGCTCAACCCAAAGATCATCTGAATTGCAACGCTACAAACTCCAAGACTGGCTCTCTGTATGACTCAGCCCCAAAAAATCTCCATCACCTTTGTCTTTATGGCCTTTCTCTGCTATGTTGGTCTCCTGGCTAGCATGCCGATCAATCCTTCTTGCGAATGCGATACTTGAAGGGTAATCTTCACTTTCTTCTCAGATTTCTTAGTGTCCTTTCCAACTCAGTGTCCAATGGCAACAGCTCGTCTAGTCTTGCTCATGTAATAACTTTCTAAAATGGAAATACATCGAGATCATGAGATTAGTAGATTCAAAATAAACATATTATGATGTGCTTTCATAAGATTAGTATTGTAGTTAAACCATTTGAAAATTTTATAAAAGTGAAAAGAAAATGTCCAAACTAGCAATTTTCTTTTTGCGTGAATATTGATCTTTACTTCATTTCAATCCCGACAATGACGCCTAAAAAAACTTGATTGAACTAATTTTTAACATAGACCAAAATTCCTTTGAAAAAGTCATTGACTTAATATATATATATATATATATATATATATATATATATATATATATGTTTTCTTATCGTAGTTATTGAATTGGTGCAATTAAAATTTGGTTTGTATTTAAATCATTACAAGTGCATAGGTCATACAGTTAATAAAGTGGATTTTAAGTCCAAAGATCATCCCTACTGAGGATTTGATCGAAAAATCTAAAGATTAACTACCCCCACCGAATAGATCTAATATAATCTTGCTGCTTTCAACATGTTAGGGTATTTCAGAAGCATAATCGAATTCTTCGTAAATGACCCTAAAATATGGAAGGTTAGAAACAAAATTTTATACAATTAAGGGACAAAATTGTAAATTTTCCAAAAAAAAGGGTAATAAAGATATGAATTAATAGATTTTGAGCTACAAAGTATGGAATAATAAGAATTTAATGGCTCACTTCTGGAAGTTGGAGGATTAAAAGATAAATAATCAAAACCTTTATTATAAAGAGGTGTGGACCAAATGCATTTTTCGTTCCAACTGCTAGTTTCCAATGAAGGAGGAGGAAAAAGGAAGGGAGAAGAAGAGAGGTTAAGAAGAGTAGCTGAGGATGACAAGCAAAGGTATGGAAATTATGGATTTTAGTAATAGATTTTGGTACAAGAATTTTAGCATGGATTGCTGTGGTTTCCATTGAACATTTAACTTGATTCCCATCTCTGTGGTTTTGCTAGGCAAAACATTGTAAACTCTAGATTTGGTGAAGTTTGCTTGAAAAGCCCTAGTTGATAATAAGTGATATGGAACTTTCACAATTCCAAGGATTTGTAGAATTGGCGAATTTTATAACTTAAGATTTTTGAAATTAAAAGCGTCGCGGAGTTGTCGAGGATTCCAAATATTTTTGATGAAGACAAATAGAGTGGAAACCATGGATGAAAGTGTATGAAAAAGGGGAGAAAGTACACATTTCGGGTATTTCAGCGCCAAGCACCAAGACACCCTTGAGCCTGTATTAGCATACTTTGCTCGGTCATTATTAACGGTACCACATAATGTTAGACCTGCACTTGCATAACTGCTCGCTTCCTTCGCCACCGCTGTGATTTTGGCCATAACTTGCTCATTTCTTATCCGATTTGAGTGATTCAGTGGCCAATTAAAATAGATGTCAAGGAGAAGCAAACATCAAGAAATAGGCATCGTCAAATTCTGACTTAGGTGCAATTTCAAAATTCACCAAAGGGCCATGCAAGCCAATTTCGCATCACTCAACATAGAGTAGTAATGGCTGCTTAATCGCATCTCTGAGTTTTTGTTCAAATGGTGATTCCAAGTGAATAGAACCCAAAATTTACTTTAATGAGTACAAAGAGATAGTGCCAAATATGAAGTTAAGATCCCGTAAAAGTGAGTATTTCAAACTGTCCCCGTAAAATCGATAAATGTGACTAGTTTGCTGGAAATGTCATAATGGGGCTCTGGATGGATCCATTCGATTGATTCCAATTCCTGCAAAGTAGATCACAACAGTCAAGAATACACATGAATACAAAAAGATTACATACGATCATACTTTACCAAGATATGAAATACGACCTGGTCATGAATCATAATGTGGCTAAGAATGCCCTTATTATAAAATAATATGTTACCGAACCTTGTATAATGGAGGAAAATGCCTAAGATTCGCTTATTAAATGACACAAGACTAACCTGACAGTACAGATTTCCGACAAGGTTCCCAAGACTCCCGATTAGCACTCTTATTCCCGGACATACTCCCAGACTCTTGATTAGTACTTCTGCAGAATCCCGTTGGCGCTACGCACTCGGGTCCCGTTAGTGCCACTAAGACTCGTCCCGTTAGTGCTACTAAGACTCGTCCCGCAAGTGCACACTCCCCGGGTCTGCATTAGTGCTATGGTACCCTGCTCGACACTAGAAATCCCCGCTTTGTGCTACTAAGACTTCCGTATTGAATAGTATCTTCTGATACTTATTGTGCTAAGGTCTTACACTTTTATTATTAGTACTGTCCGGTATTCCCATAATTATATGATAATAATCCTAATACAATGAATAAGAGGAAATAAAGGTGATTGCTCTGATCCAGAATACCACGGTATTTCCGAATACGAGTAAGCTCGAATTCACGGAGACCTAAATAAATATAAGTCCCGTAATACGGAAGATAAGTCCAGAGGTCTACGCATTCCATAATAACTGTAGAATGCACGTGTGTACTTTTATATAAGAATAAGTATTATGAATTAGATAAATCCACATGATATGTTCAGATGTAATTTTTAAGACCTTTATTGTTATATGCTAAACATGAATCTGTGCCATGCATATTATACATGTTTCACCAAGCGCAGTTTAGCACTAAGCTTTAATCCGTAGGTACGTGAGAAGACGCCCAAGCAGCTCTGATTCTACCGGCCAACACACGAGTGGGTTCATCATCGAGGTTCCGCACTTCGACCAAGAAGGTGAAATGATAGTTTTTAATATAATGACCAAAGACGTATATGTGATACTGTGAAACACCACTACGGTGGTAGTTTTATTTGGACTTTGTATATGATGTTGATAGTGGCTGGCGCGACTCGATATACCAATGCCCACTAAGGTGGGGAGTCCCGCGTTATATAGTTCATTCCTGAATCCTGCCTCGGGATCCGCCTAATCGGTCGGGTCAGAACTATACGAGACACTGTACCACCCAAGATCATCACGATTTGTACCTCTAATTTCCCGTTGATGATTATCTTCAAAATAAATTTAATAATGTGAAAAGAAATGAAAATACTACGACTTAGAGAGCTGGCTGAATCGAAATAACTGGAATGAAATTATGTTGTGACCATCAATTGGTAAGTTTACAAATAAAATATAAAGTATGTTACTACAATATTGAATTGTCCAAGAGTAAGGTAGTGTAGTATTGTTCCTCCCCTCCTAACACTTCACATTTCACTCTCCAGCTTATCACATTTCTATCTCTTGTTAGTGGGTCTGAATAACTACTTGTAGGACTTGATCCTCTTTAAGATCTGATTGTTTTTCCTTCTCAATAGTTCACAACCATCTCTTAGGACTGGAAATTGCTTGCCCCCATAGACAGGGTAATGCAAGCCCTCTCCAATATAATTAGTGCCTCAACCATCAATTGGACAAGAATGCCCTCTCTCCTTGATTAGACTATTAGCTAACACAGGATTGAGACACCTTCCACCTAGTGGAACTCTAACAATTAACCGATAGATTAGTAGGTGGATCTTGTTCCTGAAACACACTCGTTGTCACCTTGGTATGGAACCCTGGTCGAGGATGTAACATCACCAAAGTGATGACACGCATCTGCAGCTCCATTGTTCAATGAATATCAAATTAATTTACCCCTAAGTTATCAGCTTTTCTTGCAAGATCTGCCACTCTATAAGCACCGTAGACCCCCTCGGAGGTCAGAGCAATGATAATAACTTTTTCGGTACCAAATATCACTTTATAATAATCTCAACACAACAATCACCAATTAAATCATTCTGAAGCCATTCTCAAAACAACATTAAAATACCACAACTAATAATCCCACCTATGGATCCTTCCCAAAGCTTAGCTTTCCACATCGGGATCACAAATGACAATGACTACCGATCAAGCAATTTCCATTGAAATTATAATCAAAATCAAGAAAAAATAATTCTCTAGAAAAATTCTATTATCTCACTTAAAATTAAGACATAAAATGAAACTTGATTTACAATCTTTCTAGCTCGAAATCTTAGTTTAGATCTACTACTCTAATATAAGAAAATTTAAATTTAGAAAAGAAAATAAAAAAGGAAAAAGAAAAATATATACAAAGGAGATTTCAGGTCCTCCCAAAAGTGCAAAAACTTCAGTTAAGATCGCCAAAAGTCGCATTGGTTCCTAGAGCTTCCGTCGATAAAGGCTTTGATATCGGGCCCCAAAACGAGGCAAAACCATACCTTCGGGGTGCCCGCACTCGCCAGCTTTGATGCTCGGACACGTCGCGGATGATGTCACAACATCAGAGCTGCTATGTAGTGGACCAAATTTGATGTCGCTACATTGCATTCGGCTTAGACGGTCACCCGATGTCGCTGAAGACATCGACAATACGTTTTCCTTACACCTTGCCCTAATGTCGCGACATTACTTGTGGCGGCATTTGTTGATGTTTTTACATTCTTCCATGATGCTTTCTAACGCCAGCGCTTTCTTTATCCTCGATGTCGGAACGTCGCCGACATCAAGTAGCCTTCGGGCTCTACTCACTTCAAATATTACAAACATTGAGTTGATTTCATGACACGTTTGATGTTCTCTGCGGTTTTGATATCAATTGTAAATCTAATCTCTACTCAAATAATACAAGCTTTAACATGTTTGACCTAAGTTTGATCAAGTTTGACCAAATTCACCAACCATAAAAAGGCCCAAGTTGACTTTTTCAAGGATACGTGAATGAATTTTGGGTTGACTAAAACACTATTTTAGGCCTCGGTCGATACGAGTTCATGATTGCTTGAACGCCGTAATCCCCGACTTACTGATAAGAAGCGTTGGCGGCCTCAACAAGTTCAAAACAAAGAAGATTTTACCTGTCCAACTAACCCAGGATTTTTACTCTGAAACAACCCTAGGCTCATATGCTCTATATAGTTTATGCCAAGTGAGGATCCACCTCAAAACCTGAGAAAACCTAAAAACCCAGGACTCCTTCACCCTGGTCAAGGACTCAGTTGCGCCACATTCCTGGTTTTAGCCGGAAGCCGATTCCGCCACCCCTTGCCACGCGCTCAGGAGGAGCGCCACCACCTAATGGCCTGCCTTTGAGGCACCACGTTTCAAATCACTGCCAACTGCCCACAGATCAAGTTCCGCAATCGCTTTGGCCTTTTCGCCAAATCGCAGGTCACCTGATTTTTTGCCATTTTCCTACCATTCCAGTCGACCCATACCTCCCTCCCACCATTTTAGACCCTTAAATTCCAAAGGGTCCTTCCTATATTCATCACCGTTGAAAGATACGACGAAACAAATTTGGCCGATGGTCGATCGAGCCTTTCGCCACCACACAAAGAACCTTTGAACAAGGTAAGGGTAATCGGGATGTGTTCCCCGGCCCTCGGGCTTTCCGCTGATATAAAGTTTGTAAATTTTGGACGTCGCTTGTTAATTTTCCATTTTCGTCATTTAGGTAATCGAAAAATGTTTGGACCGAAATTGACACCAATTGTCAAATTAGGCAAAATTAGTCGATTATAAAAATTCGATATATTTTTATGATTTATCGAAGGTCTAATTTCGGTACCTGTTTCCCCGTGAAAAGCAAGCCCCCAATTTTAGGTACCCGGCCCATAGGGCACATCTATAATCGGACCCGTTTGAGTCCAATTTGTATGTCATAGTTCGTAATTATTCAAGACATTCTGGGCATCCCAATGTCTTCGTTTAGTTATTGTGAGCCTAAATGGTATTTTTATTATATTACAGTAATCAATACTGAGCTTGAAGACGATCCCACAAGGGAGCAAGATCACATCTGAATGCCAGCCGGTTTATATGTTTTAAAAAGCCTTGGAAATATTGTTAGCGATATATAATTGTGGTTAAATGTTTTATATATATATTATTTGATCAAATTGCTGGTTATACATGAATATAATTATCTCTGCTTTATATAAACAAGTTATTTCATTTATGAATTTTGTCAACATTTTAAATATTTGGAATTTGACTAAGTTCATTGATAAATTTGTGGTATTTAAATATGTTGGTATGATTAAGTGGTTTAAAACCACTTAAAATTTATTATCAAGAATGGATTTTGAGATTTTATGATTTTAAGCATGTTAAATATTTTTAAAGTTTATGTGCTTAAAATTGGTTATGGTGAATATTTCATCAGGGTATTTCTCGTCTTTTGCACAATCATAAAGGGAATTCATCAATATATTTGATTGAGTTGTTGAAATTAAATTTATAAATTTTAATTTATAATACGCACGTTGGAAAGGTAAATGTAAGGGATATTTGTGTCACAGTATAATCGATGCACCATATAGTACCCGTAGGTTCGATTCAAGATTCATATTACGCACAACAGGTCAACGCTAATGAGTAATGGAGGGTTAGTTCTCATCCCAACTACTATATGTTTATACCGGTCATGAATAAAACGAGGTTATTTATCCGAACGGCGGCGAGATATTTATTTCACCGTCAGAGGTCCGTTTTAACAACGCTATTACGTTCGATACGTTATTTCACTCGATATCGACATCTGGCGGTATTATTATTGATTGATATCACCACATCTTCGGCGTCGAGCGTAACCCGAGGTATGTCCCACGCCAGATAAGCGCGGTATGGCGCATCATACTTCCGCAAGGCGTTAATCATCGGCTTCGCGAGATCCTACTTCGGTAAGCCAGAACCATTCCATTGTTTTGGTGGTTACATTACTCTGCCATCATTTCACACATGATGACGCCGCTTATAAGAGTTTACATGTCACTTTACGTTGTGATAAACCGAAACGGCAGAATTTTCTTGACGATAACGTCGCTTACCTCATATGAATTCACAACTTTTTGTTTAATATGCTTTGTAGCCTCTATTGAGCTCTAAACTGAACTTTATAAAGAATGCCTTGAGGTTTTATAGAAGAAATTTCCAAAAGGCAAACATTATTTTCCTTATAAATTATGCCACTCAATCGAGATTTATTATCCTCATCGCTTTATTGTTTTAAATCAGTTCTCTAGGTCCGAAAGCAGTTTATGAGACCCATCTCGCCACTCATTATCACCTTCTACGACAGCCTACAGATTTGGTCCTTATTCATCCGTTTTTATTTTGTTGGACCGTGGCTTCAATTGTACCCTCAAACAAACACCTTAGAATGCAGCTCTGACTGAACAACTCCCATATGAGTCTTTATTATATTGTGGTTGCTAACCCGCCAAGATAGCCCGCTGTGGATTTAAGTCACAGGATCTTTTATATATAAGAGGTATTATATTAATACAAGGCTTTCTTTCTTGTGCAATTCCATTGATATCTCTAGGGATTGCGCTGCTGGGACTTCACTAGGCTGACCACCCTGCAGGAACCCGAGGGCATCCGGCTATCAGTCCGCTGATTTAATTCGGTGTAATGTTTATTAGTCAAAGTTATGATATTCTTTGTTCAATCCATTTATAATGTCACTTATTAACATTTCGCGCGCGCCTACCACATCAATATTGACGCGCCACTTTGCCCCGGTCGTGTTCGAAGGTCGTGACATCAGCTCCTGACATGTCTTCGTAGATGTCAACCCATGTCGTATTGACTCCCGCCATCACCTTATTTCAACCAACAGCGCTATGTTAAAACAAACGAATAACGCCAGCAATCTGCGCGAAACTCTCCACAGACGGTCGCGACATTCTCTTTCGTGTTATGACATTATTACGTCCTAACATTACTCTTTCGTGTTGCGACATTGAGTTGATGTTGTTACATTCTTCAACCAATGTCGCGCATATGGCTTTCTTGCTGCGCATTACTCTTTTACTAATTTTCCGCTACTTTTGGCTTTTCTTCAAATTTTGATAACAACTAAGAGATTCCAGATTTACATTAGCGCGACCTTGCCTAAAAATATGCTTTGATAAATAGGCTTTAAAAATCGATGAGCTTTAAACTCATCAACTCCGTATTTCATGAAATGTTAACAAGGTAATATATCATAAATAAGTTTCACATAACATAAAAAATAAAAACTCCTCTAGTGGTGAGAATGGCGCCACAAATTTTCTACTAAAATCTTTATCCTCCCCTCTCTGCTTACTTTTTTTCCTCAAAACCAATTATCAAGTTATTAGTGCTGACAAGTTTTTCTTCCTAAAGCTCAATCTATAGATTTAAGAGATCTGATCATAATTTAATATTCCTTCTGATGCAAGTTTATGATTCTGATATTTTGAGAGAGTTTCAAATAAACAAGAGTCTCCATGACTTTTAAATGATGATGGGAATAAATGCAGAGAGTGGCCTGAACTCCAGCAAGACCTCTTGCTAAACCAAGTCCGATACCTCCTATTATACAGAACCACCTTTTAAAAGTCACAGCTATAGGATCAGCTCATATAATTACCATGCCTTCATCACAAAAACTATCGCCTTCTTAACGCTTTCTCCCACCATACACCAATAACGTAAGTTTCTATGGGAGGACAAGCACCAAGTTTTGGAAAGTTCAATATGTTACTATTGATTTAATCCAAATTCCCCTCCAATCTTCATTATCTTTTTTTTACAAAGATGTATCAGAGCCCTAGCTTGGAAGGAGGTCTTCAGGGGTTTGAGCCACCCTTTGCAATTTAGGAGTTCCATTATTTACTCCTGAAAGTCCATAGGACTCTATCACTTGGTTCATTTTGACTCTCCACGCATGCAACAGGCCGCACATGAGTGAGGTATTAAAGGAATGATATTCCATATTAAACCAAAATCATATGCTTTGAGCTTTATAGCTACTCAATATGGTGTTCTGTCAATTATAGAGGTTTGAGTTCTGCTTCACCCGGTTTAAATTATTTCATTTGTTTTTGAAAGTCCATGAAAGACTCATTGCTTAGTTTGTTTGATCCTACTTTATGTAATAAATAAACACAGGGAGGCAGTTTTAAAGAGTACGATATTTCATTGAGTTAACCTCATTTAACAACTGGTTTTCTCAAATAGTAAGATTTAAGTCATCATTATTTTATTTTCATTATACGGTATTATAATAGTATAAACTCGCTATGAATTCATGGTGGATAATTCCCCATCCTCACCTACAAATCTCAAAACTATAGGACCTTACCTATTTGAAATAATTCACAAGAACTAAAGTTAAGTATTTTGAGATGGTTTAAAGAAACGTATTGATTTATCTAAACTCATATATTTAAGCTCATTTTTCTATATATTTTAAGAAAGTTCCAGCTTAATAGAATTATAGAGCTAAATTCAAATTTTTAGTTTTGCCCAACCTTTGCGAAAGGTGATCTATAAAGATGGTATGAGTGTTTGATGTCGCAGGAAACAATAAGTCAGATTAACGCCAAGGATTTCACTGTCAACATTATGTGAGAAAAAGTTCGGAAACCATAGCGTATGTCGTGATATCAGCCACGACATCACCAATGTTGCGACATCATAACAACATGGCTGTGACATCAGCTGAGGAAGGGAAGGGACTAATAGCTAATGCTCGCACATGAAAACAATGCTCGCAAAACTAGCCGCTTAACCCTAGAGACCTAAACACCAATGTCGCGACACGAGAAGGATGTCAACATTACTTGAAGGTGCCAAGACAGATTAACCCCAAACAAAACGCGACATCAACCAAAAAAAACATTAGCAGAGGACTTCGAGCAATCATTCCTTCACGTCGACATCTAATCCAAAATGATCGCACATCGCCTTAAAAGATCGTGACTTATTGAGGCAACATATACACTAACAAGTGATCAGCATGTCAACAACGTTGCGACATCATATCAAAGAAGTTTGAATTGCGAAACAACCAATCATAAGATATCGAACAATAAATGTCAATGTTCATCACACTAATACTGGTAGACTTCGTAATTAACAGAAGATTTGAATGCTCTACATAACAACAAAGAGTTTAATGATCAGATCTGTATTTTATCAATATCGACTGGATCAACGTTGCAAACATTGTAACAACGTCAACATCGTTCAATAACCTAGGATAAACATGAAGATGCGCGCCAGCATCGTAAATTGTTTGAGATTACGATGCGACAATGTTAACATCAACACGCACGGGCATGATACTTAATTAAGGGTATCGGGCCACGATATCACTGATGATCACGCCGAATGGTCACGATCACTGAAATGCAGAACACAAGAAAGGCAATTGTTAAGTGACACGAAATTTGACTCCATAAATAATGGGACTTCATGTTAAGTATGAACAACAATACAGGACCTCATCAATGGAACTAGAACTGCCAATGATTTTTGAAGGTCAGCAACATCACCAGAACTCCAACAAATTGAAGGAACTCCCTGATAAGAACATCATCTGAACAGATCAACTCCCACATCAACAAAATGAGATTAAGACCAAGGGCTTTCAAAGCATGATCTCTGCATCTCTGTTTAATCCAAGATCACTGTTCTCGGGAGGAAAAGGCCATCGTTGTTTTCTTTGATCAGCCCGCATTTTGGGAAAATAAGCCTCACTGTGTGCAATATATATTATATATGATAGATGGTGATATGGTATGATATATATGGTATATGCATATATTTTCCTTTAGTTGTTTTTAGATTCAGCTTCCATTTGTGATTGTGAGCAAAGTGATTGTGATTGTAAATCTAAAATGAACTGTTTGACCTAACTAGTCATTGTGATCAGAACTGACTGAAATGAACTTCCATCCAGAAGGAATATTTTGGTTGGGATTTATTTTTTTTTTTATTAGTCAGTATTGGTCAAAAAGGCAACTGAACGATTTGAACCCAGACACCCTGCGAATGGTAGCCATTTTTAATACCATTGTTTAATTGTAGTAAGGAGTTTATATCTATTATTCTGACAGTGAATGCTATAATATGAATAGAGGACGACTGAGAAGATACTATAGTTAACTGCAGTAAAATTCTATATTTAATGTTACTGAATCATTTAGATTATTATTATATCAATAGCTATGACTCAAATCGCTTCAGCTTCCTCCCAGTATAATAGATGGGTGTGCCTTAAAGAATAATCAATTAATTCAAGAGGTTTCACCTCAAACAAAGGAATAACTCGATCCAAAGGTTAGGCCGAGATCAGAACCCACTGAAGGAAATTTCGTCCAATTGATGTATCGAGATAGTCTTTATTTTTAATAACAAGGTCTATGTCCCACAAGAGCAATTTCTTAGTCCCAAGAAATGGTTGTGAATTCACTGAGAAAGAAAATAGTCAGATCCTAAAAGGAATGAATTTCATAAGTAGTCTTCTGCACTCCATTATCTAGAGATAGATGTGGTAAATCAGAAAGGAAATGGAGTGTTAGAGAAACCATTTCTATGATAACTATTTCTGATAATCCAAAACCTCTTATATCCATTACTGATCTTATTTGAACCTTGAAGTGATTATCAATAATAACGTTTTTTCTTCCCATATTTCAAATTGTTGAACTCTCTTACCATACAGAAAATCTTATCGTTGATTCTTTTTACCGGGAAGATAAATTTGTCTCAAATGGAAAATCAAATAGAAGGATCTTTAGTATGCTATGTAAGCTGATCTTTGGCGCTTAATCCAACTCTGGGAAATGATATCTGTAATTTATGAAAGAACCAACAGATTGTCAGAGTTGAACTTATAAACTGATGAGAATTTATTAATACTTAAATTCCAAGCATTATTTATAACATAATATTAGAATCCTCCATTTTCTTAGATCGCTTCCGTAGACAACAGTTTTGAATATCCCCACCAGATTCAATGTCTAGTAATATATTGTAAACTGGTCAGAACTTTTTATCTCCTCATTGAATAACTAACTAAGACTGCTTTATATAATGTCTTAGTGTGACTAAAAGAGTCCAGCAGCAATGACATAAATTTAGTGCATGATAGTAAAGGTCCTTAAATCGGCTACTGTATTAAATGATACAATTTTCTTCAAAGATACCATACGTTGATTTAATTAACTCATCCTCATATACTTTTTATTCTTTATTATTAAACTGTTTTTCAAATACTTATTGCAAACATGATAAACTTTTTTCATTTAATTCATTTGTATAGGCTACTTGCATTGCTAATATCATGTTTCTCTCCCTACAATCCATGGATTACATTGTAAATGCACCAGTTTCCTATGCTAAATAAAATCTTGACTTACAGATTTAGAGTTTCCAGGTCAATGGTAAATATTCTTATGACTTGTAGTATAATGCACATGCATTTTCAGAAGACCTAAAGGACTCTATAGAGAACTGATTATAATATTAGACTAATGATCTAGTACATTTAGTCTACGGACACTTAACATCACTATATTTTAAGATTAATGGAACACACCATCCCGCATGTGTTCATGTTCAATGGTGTACTCATTTGGGAAAATCACCATCTTCCTACTGGTGAATTAATCAACAACTTAAGGTACTCAGAAGAGGAGCGCCCGTCTCTCTCCCACTACAGAAAGGAAAAGTTAGACTCGTGATCTTTGGCTGATGTTAGACTGAAAATAATTGAATAAAACCAAGCAACCTATCTGATATGGTAACATAGATTGAACTAAATACTTCGTAACAAATGAACCCACCAGAGTTCTACTTAGCTGAAAATTATTTGACCGCTCTTCTCAGCGGTGAGATATCGTGATCACCAAACAAAGATACTGTTTCACCCAAAAAGTTGTGGCATTTAGTGGTATGTGTATCACTCTTCAAGTAAGAAAACCCCAAATTTTCTCCTCAACCATCATCACTCTCAGATTTCATGAAACTCAACACTCCTTGCACAATAGCACTGATTAATTGTGGTAAGTCTTAACGCGAGCTGCTAGCCTCAAGAGTCCATGCCATAGATGAGAAACATGATCCCCAATTGCCATAATTCGTGAAACATTTCTGCCTTTAATGAATCATACATATACAGAAAAAGATTCCCAGATAATATAATAGTCCACTGAGAAACATAATGGTATGAGCCAGCTTCGATTTGAACGCCTGAAGAAACCTATACATTATTATAAATTATTGATTCTATCCATCCCCATGTCCAGTGGTATAACCTCTAAATAATTTAAGGCTGACGATGATGCAGAGCACTCACACACCTGATGCGGGTTAATTTTCTTAGGTTCAGCAAAAGTTTGTAGATTTTAGAAAAGAAAACCAGCAACTCTATATATTTGAGAACTGATCATGTTCAAGACAATATCTCATAAAATTCAAAATAGTAATGATATAAAATAAAAAAGAGAAGTGGATTGACATTGTGTTTTATATTCAAAGTAGCTTATATAAGAAAGAGAGATGATAGAGAAGATAGAAAGTATTTCAACATGTTAAAGTGACTTACCCAACTACTTTGGGCCCTGAGCTCCTAAACTCGCAACTACCACTGCACCTAATGATTCTCAAAATAGGAGATGGAACTCTTTGAGAGAAGTGGTCTGGGTTCCAAAGGTTTCCTTAATTTCTAACAAAACCCAAGAGGCTATATATGAACTGCTCTAGATGGAGAGACAACCATGAAATGCATTTAAAGGAAGATGTTGATTTTTACCGTAGGTGAGATGCCGGACAAAGATCAAAAGCTGTCGGGATCTCATCTTCATGCCAACAATTTCTGCAGCATCACAGACAAGAGAAGACAATGATCAGAATAGGAGAGAGACTTCCATGAAGTCCGCGACTTATTGACTGCAAGTCGGGAGTCAGGCACAAGGGTTTGAGCCCACAACTAGTTAACACTTCCAACCTTCACAGCACACGTAATTCGCCAAACCGATATCCCTGGGTTCAGAACACCTGAAGATCCCTTGAAATATGGCAATGAAGTTTGAAAAGTCACATGACTTTCCTGTCTTCAAGCCATGTACAGTAACATGGTTACTTAATTCGACTGTATCAGGCAAAGTAAAGAGATTGAATAATAATCAAGGATCAAACCTAGATTCTCTTTATAATCATGTCCTTTCAAGTATAGTTCCAATTTCATTAATATATCAAGTTACTATTGAAGGCAAACCAAAGTCCTGTTTCTACTGACTACCAAAAAGCCCAAAGAATAATCAACAATTTCAAAACCAATTAGGTATATATGATAAAAAACAAAGGAGTCAAAACCGCTTGTAATAATTAGAAATTTTTTTTTTGAAAAATATGAATACACACAATATTCGAGAAGTTGTCATGGGAGATTAGTCATTGGACTTATATATCTTCTGATCAGATCACATTCCATCTTCCGCGAATCCATATATAATCCGGATCCTAGCAAGATGCTTCTTGAATAATCCCCATCTGATTTTCACCAATATAAGCATACATGGTCAAGGATCGTCAATGGCCACATTAGTACCCCAAAGGAGTGACATATTGTCTGCATATCATTAATCTCATTCAGTAATTAAGAATATACCTTTCCGATGGTTATCCAATGGTAATGCATCTCATCGCTTACCTTCTATACGATGAGCTCCCATTGGCATTTGCGCCTTCTCCCTCAACTTGGTCAAGGGCCAATGAGTAAGAAGGCTCGCATATGTACAAACTATCCCACATCAAATTCCTGTATTAGGGAATTGGGGTAACAAAGATCCTACAAGAACCAATTTTTTGATTAAGGTGTGTCATGTGCTTTATGAGAGATATATATATATATATATATATATATATATTCATAAGAAAATTAGAGAGGTTTTCCTGTAGAATGAAAATTTCACTTCTGTAATAAAAGATGTTCATTTTCTTCCAATTGATTTCATTATAAGGTTGAAGGAAGAGTTCTTGTCTCAGTTCAAGAATAAGAGGTGTGATTAAGCCAACGACCGTTTACCATATACGATATATGTGAACCATTCGACAAAGGATACAAAACATTCTCCTTAACATTGAAATGCCTGGGGCAAAAGAAGGAAGACAAAGCAATACTGCAAGAGAGGAAAAATGAAAAGAAGGCTTGCAAAAGATGCTTTGAAGTATATATAAAATATTTAACCCCATGATGTTAAATTCAGAACTTTAGTAGATGGCTACAGATAAACCCGGGATGCATAGGAAGAAAGTATGAAAGAACCAAAACTCGGGGTATCAGTTGCATCCCGACCAATCAAATAATCCCAAATCTGCAAGAAGTAAAGTAGAAATGATATCCTATATATAGATTTAGTCCATTACACAAGAATGAATGCATTATATATATATATATATATATATATATATATATATATGACAATCTTGCTATAACTATGCTGTAATAAGTATACTGAAGCTAAGTTTTTCCTCAAGAGGGAATGAATGCCACTCCACCATGATCACGATCCATTTACTGCCCTTCTGCACAAGCACCGCCCTTTACCACCATCGCTCCAAGAATGCTTTACAGACATAAAGGTACTAAGGGTTGTATGTTATAAAGCAAATCCTCAATATGAAATCCCCACTCCACCCATCTTCATTCTAAGATCCAGCGAACCATATTGCATCATTCAGCTCCAAGCCCCATTTATAAGGTTTTTTAGATGATGATTAGAAGTTCAAAATTTATGTGTACCTGATGACAAAGATAGTAGCTTAAGAATTTCTTTACGATATTCTCTAGTAATACAAAGGTCTAGATGCCTTGCATTTATAGACAAAATGTTCCATTTTCCATGAAAAATTATTCCATTAAGAAATGATATTACTGCTTTGAAATATATATAGGTGGAGATACATGATTTTCATTAAGGTGGCTAAAGGGTGTTGATGAGTACTAGACTCCACTAGTGGAGGAAGAAAAAAACAATGGACCGAAGATTTTCAAACAGTTAATGGCCATCACCCCATCTGTACTCAGTAAAAGAAATGTGCACTCCTTCTCACCACTTGGTGGCCGCCTCTTTTGTAGGCCTCTTCACCATCCTCAACCTTCACTTGTGCTATTGTTTGTTTGAAGTTCTTCTTCTCTCTCAAAACTGAAGTTATTTTATTCTTATTATTATTATTATTTGCCAAATGAAATCCTGAGTTTGTGAAGAACAAGTTTGAAAGCAATAATAAAAAGGTAAACTTATAATATAAACATTTATTTATATAATTGTTCCAAGTGTAGAAGGGACTCTTTGAATCACGATAGGGTACAACAGTCTAAAGTGTATGAGACATATATGTCATGGTATCAAAGTTCGCTTTTAAAATAGGTCTCACTCTTATTATTCAATTATTTTGAATCATGGTCCCTCAACTTGTAGGCCCTGCCAGTGAGGGGGAATACTTTAGAGTTTTCTCCCACATCTTGTAAATAGGAGATCCATGATTTTTCATGCATGTGAGGAAAATCTCAATCTTGGTGCTAACTTTGAGAGTGAGAGGGCCAAAATTGCTAAATAGTGAGAAAAAAATATTAATTGTGTATTAGTAAACTCTTTGTGTTTTTTCATCTAAATTAACAATAATTAGCTATCAAAGAAAAAAAAATTTATCTTTTTCTTCATAAATAACATTACCATTTTTCTTTAAAACTAATTTGCATTTCTTTTTTAAAGCTATATGAAAATAATATTGTATTAATTTTCAAATTTAACATAAAAAGAAATTTAATTACTTTCAAACAGCTTTAAACAATTATTTATATTTATATGGACAAAGTATATGTTTGAAATGTAAAGCACAAGTGTTTTACCTCCAAAAATGCTAGAGAAATGAAAAATAATATTGTGGCAACTATGTTCCTAAGTTTTGGATTAATATGGAAAACAGAGACAAATAAAAGAAAATATCAAATGAAATATTATAACATTTTCCCTAAGAAAATAAGACAAAAAGGTAGGGGGAAAGTGGTAAAAATATATTTTTATATTTAATATGTTGTAATTTCTACTATATATTAGGTAATATTTGTTTAATAATAAATAAATATATATGATATAGCAGAAGATATATATATATACTCAAACAGAGTATCGGTGTGCGTGGATCAACTCACCTGCATCCGCCACAGGAGGTCACTGGCTGGCCTGGACCTGATACTCTGTTTTTCCAGAAATTTTCGCGAGCTGCTCTCGACTTCAGCTAGCTCTTCAGGGGGTTCCAATATAACAAACTCCCATATCTGTCTTCTCCCACAAAGTTGTTTGTGCTAAATGAAGGAATCATTGCTCCATCTGCAACCTTCAGCCTCCACATTTTCTAACTCACCAAACAGACCGATACCCTTCTAGCTATCATCTCCTCCCAAAAACAGCTGCTGAACATGCTATGAGTATCAGCATTCTTTATCAGATATGTACCACATAGAGATAAAATTAATAAGCATTTGTTTGCCATAAAAGTTCAAATGATGCGCACCAAGGACAAGGAGACAAGTGCAGAAGCTGCAGGAGCAGAGAACTGGGTGGAGAGAAACACTCTTCCTTATAGAAGCACATGCAGAGCTAGTCACCATCACCTTATTTATTGAAATTGATTAGCCTCCATGCCATGTGTACTTCCTTCACAAAGATTTGCTAACATTTAGGTCTAATGTCCCTTCATCAAGCCCCCAAACTTTAGGCATCGCGCGGGCAAGATTCTGAATCACTTAATGCATTGCTCTTAGCATTATAAAGTTCTAGCCTCAAGGGCTTGTTGTTTGAAACAATAATATTTCATTACACCTTATTATCATGAATATCTTTTCGGATACTAACATTCAATTAAAGATAATTGAATTTTCTCTTGCTCAAAGCTGTTGTTCAAAAGCTCAGAAATGCACTCTTTCACATGTAAGGTATCTTTTCCTTTCTTTTGATATTTATTCACTTAAATAGTCATAACAGAGTTTGTAAATGTTTGTTCTTAATCCAACCCATTTTTTCTGTCTAACACTTTAAATCCAAAACCATTGAAAACACATATTTCTTAATCAATCTCATTTTAATAAGTTAATAATCAAATATAATTTTTTAACGATCTATCTTTAGAAAATATTGTAATTTTTATAACTTTTGCTAGAATTTATATTTAAAAATTATCAAAATCAAAAAAGAAAGAAAATAGATCCAAAGTCCCTCCAAAATCATCCTTAATACCATCTCCTATAATATAATAAAAAATGCACTAGAATAGTAAATACTTAATATATATATATATATATATATTTCATTCATAATAAATTCCTTTATTTGAACATTTATATATTTTATTCATAATAACTTTAGCTTTATACCATTTACAATTTTTCATATATGTTTTATGTTTTAATTTTTTGTAAATATTAGTAAGATATTATCCACATAGGTTTGAAAACTATTTATAATAAAACAATATTAAAAATATTAATATCTTTAATTTTTATTATAGTATATTAGCTTATTAAAATTCTGATAATAATATTAAAATAAGAAGTAACAATGTACAAATTTAGTGCACATTTTAGTAACTAAAAAGCAATAATATTTTTTGTTACTTTTTAGTTATTAAATGTTTACACTTTTAGTTAGGGACATAATCCCATTTTTAATTTATTCACTTTCAAATATTATTTTTAAAACTAACACAAATACTGACACCACCACCGACCCCCTCTCAAAACCAAAAAACAAAGAAACCAAAAAACAAAAAGGAAAATAATTGAACTTGTTTGTTGTAGCCATCAATATAAATATTGGGTTCATTTTTGGGTCTCCATATTTATGGAGAAACTGTTTGATGTCCTTAATTATTTTGATATTAGATGGAAATGATTTATTGGTCATATAATTATTTTTATTTTATTTCCTTTACTTCTTTGTAATGTCTATTTGATTTGATTTTGCTTAACCCATGAATTCGCCAACCATAGGTACTAACTTTGTTATTCACTCCAGACGAAACCAATATTGTTAATGATTGAGATAAATAAGGCCTAGCATCTAAGGAAACCAATGCTGATAAAAACAATTGAATCAATGAAAATTATTTTCAACTTAAAATACCTTGCAAAGGGCTGGTAAACTACACTATCTTTAAGTAATCAAGATATCATCTCTTTGAACTATGAAAATTTTCAGACTCTTCCCTTGTGACACTCACTTGGTTAAACATAGGTACTACATTTATTATTCAACTATGGAAAATAATAGCTTGTAAAAATAACATAAACCAAAAACATTATTCAGAACAAAATGAGTTTGAAGGCAAATACTGTTCTAATTATCTTCTACATGAAATTATAACAGGTAAGCTGCGTTTTCCATAGGCCACTCAAGGTTGATCAACTCAGTATTACCCATTCTAAATCAAGATAAACAATGAAACAATAATAGTTCTTGAATGTGGTGAAACATAATATTAATTCTTCTTGTTAGGGTTTTTACCTCCAATGTTGTGGTAAAAAAGTAAATGATAAAATTTGAATCACTATGAATTGAGATAAAAATAAATATTTTAATTATTCAAAAATAATATTCAGGCTATGTGATAGATCGCTTCGTTAACATTTTGGAAAAGACAGTATAAGGATAGTGGAGGTAATGATCTGAATTCATGGAAACAATTTATTACATTGAGCTAAAGTGTTAACTGAAAAATCTTAATGTTTTATTTTTAATTTATTCATATAATTATTTTTAGGTTTTCTCACAAAGCCAAAACAAAATTAATATTGATTAGAAGTTGGTATCTAAAAAAGCTCCATTTTCTTAAATAAAATTCTTTTTATCCTCACTATATTAATAATATTTAATTTCTTTTACCTGTCCAATGGATATAAAAGTCTCTAATAGGTAATTTTATTATTTTTATATATATGGAATTAATCTCTTATGATCCACTTCTTACTGATTATAATCACAATGTTTTTATCGAAGGAAAGACTTGATTGAACAATAATTAAGAGTTGTGACACTGATTAATAACCAAAAAAGTTATATACTAAAATAACAGTGTTAGTGTTAAGGCATCATTCATAATTAGTCCTTGATATTTTTTTTAAATCTTATATACATAGTTTAAGTCTTAAAAAAATGATACATATTCAATTAGTATAACATTTTAAATTTATTTACGTTTCACTTCAAGATATTTAGTACTAAACGAATGACAAAGGCATGGCGGACTCTATTTGAAAGACGTTTAACCAAAATTTCTCAAAAAAGGAAAATTCTCAACGAGCGGTGGGAAAATAAAGACTGATCACTTTAAACCAATGTAAAACAAAAAGGAAATAAACTCAAATCTCTTGTGGCGCCAATTGGTAATAAAATATTGGGTTCATTTTTCTTCCACTGATATGGAATGTCTTATGGATTCAATTTCTATTGATTAAGCACTACAATAAGCTTGACTAGAAAAGTTACTGATTTAACAAAGTAAGAGTTGATAATTTGACTGAAAAAGAGAGTTAAGATACTTCAAATAACAAAAACAAAAAGCTAAGACACCATCTAGATAATGGTACTCCTTGTATTAAAAAATTATACATCCATAGTTTAAGTCTAGTGAGTACTGTCTTAAAAATGATAGATCACTGTGGTGTAATAATATTTAAATTTATTACCAACCCACAAACACTGGGGCATTTAAAATGTATCACTAAAGAATATGAATCATCTTTGACTTGATTTGAAAAGTTTTCCTTTGTGAAGTAGATTTGAAAGAGGTTTGACCTGTAAACTTTCCAAAAAAAAAAGAAAGTCTCAGTCGAAGCCGTGGGAAACATGTGAAAGCTGACTTATCCAATCTAACTGGAATCCTCTGGCTAACAGTAATCACTTAATGATCTGATCCATTTTTCTCTCTCCTACATGATTGTATGGATATAACTGGATCACCGCCATCTCAACAGGAACTGTAAGTTCAAGACAATTTAAATTCAAATGATACTTCAAATGAGCCCCCTATGTTTAGTGTTTAATATTCCAAGGCATGCTGGGCTGCAAGCACTGCAAAGCCCCCCTTTTCGCCTCCTCCTGCCTACTCTTTCCTTTTCATTTCGAATTCTTAATTTTTCTGGCTTTTGAGCCATGTTTTTTACACTAATTCAGCTATATCCAAAGTTTGCCACCATTTTTCAATTGATTAGCATCGCTAATCCAGCTTAATCTTTCTTATACATAGCTCATCTGGTGCAAGATCTTTATCAATTTTAATTTGAAAGCTCTTTCCCAAGCAAACTACATGGTGAATTGTTATTAATATTCTATAAGCAATGCATGCATTTAAAAGAATTCAACCTTTTTTATATAATTCAGTGGCTTCAATTGGCGTATTTTCGTTTGTAAAATTTCTTTTAAAACATTTAGTCTAAAAATAATCAATAACAAGATCGAAAATTTTCGTGTTTAAGAAACATTTCAGATCCAAACAACATTATTTTTAAACTATCATTATCAATGATTTTTGAATTTTTCTGCTAAATAAAAACCAAAAATATTTTTCATTTTGTAATTGTCTAAATCATTTTTAGTAATAAACAGTTTTGAATTGTAATTTATATATGTAAAATAATCAATTCTGCAGATTCTTCAATAGATTGTGGTTACCTCTATCATCGATATTTTCATCAACAAATTTGTTTCTTTCTTTACTTAACTCTACGCTTTTCATTTAAATATAGGTTCTATACCCATTTCACATGCAATCTCTTTAGATGAAATCATAGCATTTGTAAATCCACTTTCCCTATATTTTTCAAAAGAAATGAGACCTTTAATTATTTACAGTAATATCAATATGCATGTCTTTTTTTGATTTGTAACATTTACTAACTAAGTTGACGGAAAAATAAAATATCATACCAAATAATAAGGCCCAATAAGAATTCAAAATTCTCAATCTCATATGTTGCTAAACAATTAGCTTCACTCCTTGTTTTAGACCACTAGTTTCCGCAATCAATAATGCATCTCTTATTCTTTTGAGCTTGAAATTCATGTTTAATATAATTCTCTAAACACGACTTTCCCATAACGTAGAATATATATCACAAGAGTTAAACCTTTGAATATTATCTTAAAATTTTCCATCGCTTTGTGAAGAGCTGAAAATAATATTATATACGTTGTACTATTCCAAAAATGATATAGCCTTAGGACAGAGTTAATGCACATGTTATAATTAGATTTAAATTATGACAACTCATAAGGTGTGTAAAATGCTCTAGATTTATATTGAGAGCCTTTTGTACTAATCTCGATGTTTTCCTTCATATTAGACCCCATTATCATATCTTGTCCCCACATCATTAATATCTAGTTCAAGATTATTATTTATTACATCTAAGTTTATCAAATAAACCTTTCCACTGTATCATCTACTTTAATAAACTCTAAAAATATTCTTCTATTTTTATTGGACTTATCGTAATATTCACGCATCGTAATATGAGAGACATTTGTTCTTGATGACTCAGGATCGAGCAGCAATCAAGTATGATTGAATAATATTTTACTTTAACTTTAATATTGTTTTACCATTTTCTAACAAATCATCATAATCATTTTGCAGCCAAGCATGCTTCCAAAGAGAATTAAGTATGAATTTATCCTCATTGAATACGACGAACGTGTTCTTTGCAAAGCTTCAATATTATTCGATCAAATTTGCAATCATCTGTAATTAAACTTAAAAATTGTCATTATTTTCTTATATCTTTTCATTTTTTCCCGAAAAGCTAAATTAGTTTTTTACCAAGATTCTTTATAACTGCAATAATTTTAGCTTTAATACATTTTGTCAATATTCTTTTCTCTATTAATTGTTCTTTATACTCGATCAATGTTTGTTTAATAAATCTTGTTTCTAATTCAATCCAAATATTCATATTAGTTATATGCTCATTAGTTATTTCCATATGATTTTTAAGCTTAACACCAATATTTCCAATCTTTTGTTCCTTCATTAGCTAGTTTACTTGTAGAATAATTCATATTGAATAACTTGCAACAAAAAACAAAATATTTTATCCAAATCTTGAATATAATAGCCATCTTCTATCAAGTGTTTCCATTTGTTAATTTGCGAATATAATTGTATGGAAAATGTCTAGAGCAAGCTCATCCTTTAGAAAATCTAAATTATTATACTTAATTGACCATTTTACCAATAAATCTCTTAATTTCAGATCAATATTTTTCCATTGACTTGGATCATAAATATTTATATGACCATAATCACTGTTTATTAAGATTTTGATTGTCTTCTATTTCTATTATTTTATTTCACTATTTTCTTTTTCAATATTTTCTATTTCATTATCCTCTATTTTATTATCTTTTATTTCAATATTTTCTACTTCAATATTTTTTATTTCATTATCTTCTATTTCATTATCTTTTATTTCAATATTTTCTATTTCAATATTTTTATTTTATTCTCTTCTATTTCTCATTATTATCTACTTGTTATTTTCAAAATTCTTCATCTAAATTTTTTGTTACAATATTTTTCTTACTAGTAACAAATTTATCAAGAGATCCTTTTGAGATTCTATTAGTTGATCTATTTTCTTTTTTTTTTAATTTTCGATCCACTTTATTGCCTCTAGGTGTCATATTATTACTATAATATAACTATATAACAACAAAAACAAACACAAACAAAAATATAACAACAAAAAACAAACACAAACAAACATAAATGATTAATATATAGGATAAATAAAACATATAACAAAAAAAATTTAATTTATAAACATTAGAACTCCGTTTAAACAATAAAACCCAAGTCAGAAGGATGGAGTGAGTGATGCCTGGTCAATCACGCAAAGACTTGGAAAAATTGATCCTATGATATTAGCGTGAGCCGTGAGTTGAGTTCTCTCTGGTAATTGTTAATCGTGAGACAGGGAAAGAAAGAAGGTAGCAGTTTTTGTTTCCGGGGCCATGCTGAGGGAGGAAAGAAAAAAAAAATGTTTGTGTTATCTGTTTATCGTTACTCGAGAGAGAGAGAGAGAGAGAGAATAAATTTAATTAGCAATGCCCTCACATTTATTTCACCGAGAGAGAGGCTATGTTGTACAAGATTTGACTTTTGATATTTTTGGTGGCTGATATGACTTTTCGGTTTTTTTATTTTTTTTTTTTATTGTTCATTTTTTTAGATATTTAATGCTGAATTATGGGTCAATAAAATAATGATTGGCTTAGGCTTTTGTACATGAAGCGGTTTATAAACGCTAAAATTGTGCCTTTCTTGAATTAAAACCAGCCCCCGCGCTGAGTATCTCGCCGCTTGCCACTCCGAATAGATCGTGAGACATGTATGTTTAGTTGACTGGTTTTCACAATTAGGCGACGTCCTTAATTAATATGTCATGAATGATATTTTTAAGACAAATTTGTTTAAAAAAATTATAAGTAATTGCTTTTTTATTTTTTGTCACATTATACACAATTTTGGCTTCTTTTTTTTAAATCATCTTATTTTTTCAAATTTCACAGTATCAAAATTTTTAAAATTAAAGTTAAACTGACTCTAATCCTAACTCTTCCTCATATAGGAAGTTACAGGATCTTTTGTTTTTAAACTGTAACATTGAGGGCAACCTTTTATACACTATCAAAAAACTCCATTCAATGGTTAAACACATGAGTGTTCTGTATATACAAACATACAAAAAGCTACAGTTTTTTTAAAAGAAAACTTGCCTTAGAAATAATAATATTTTCCTGTTATCCATGGAAGTAAAATTATAAAAATAATTTGTTAAAATGTGATTATTTTCTCAGACGCAATAGTTTTTTCAAAATATGTATTTTTGCAAATAATAATTTGACTTTATGTTTTTACAAATAAGTGTTTCATTTAATTTGAGGTTTGCAAAGATACGATTTGGTTAAATTGATTGAGTTACAATTTTTACTTAACTGTTGGCTGACAAGAAATTAAAAAAAAAACTATTAGAGTTTATACTTTTCTCATATTAACAAATTCAATCATCTATTTATATGGTGATATATTATACTTCGTTCATGAGTCGTTAATGTCAAACAGCCAAAGCATACAACATGACTGCAAAAGGAAATGAATCAGAAAGCAATGGTACTTGAAGGCTAGAAACATGGAAGACCTGCTTTACATTTTCAATGATTTTTTATTTATAGATTTGTGTGCGCAAGTGCACATGTCGCCTTACGTAATAAAGTGAAAGTATGAGCATCGTCTCGCAGTGATTGAGTTACTAAGTACTGAAATTTGGTAATTCTAGCTTTATTTGGATGATGAAAGATAGAGAATCAAAAGAAAACAAACTAATTCATTGAAATCCTAAACTAGAATTCTAACATGCAAAGAGAAAAATGCACTTGCAAGAAAGCCTCAGGGTTTTGATTTCATCCACTAAAAGCCCATGGTGAGATTCAAATGGTCCCAATGACTTTCAAACCATATAGTAATGGCGTATTTCACCTAAGCATGCTATATTTTCTCAAACAATAACACCCACCTAGAAAATGTTCTAATGTATCTCTACCTCAAAATTATCATAAACTAACAGATGCATTAAGCATTAGAATCCATAGAGCCACATGCTGTAACCCACAACATTCTATTCTATGGTGAACATGACCTTTTATTCATGGTCTAACCTAATTATTGTTTCTCAACCTCAAATTAGGGTCACAAATCATGTTAATGGGAGATTAATCAGTAATCACAAGCACAAAGATTAAAATAGAACAATTAATATAATGAGATCCATGTCTAAAGATTAACAAATTAGCACAAATAATCGTAGTTCATTGTCAAACTACATCAAAAACCCTAGCATATGAGATTAGCTCACGGAGAGAAATAAAAGCATAGAAAATGAAGAAAAGCAAGAAAACATGAGAAGAGTGTAGATGAAACTCATTTCTCCTCTTCAAATCTCCTTTTCCATCTTTTTCAAGGTCAAGAATCGATTTCCCCCAAGAGAGATTTGCCTTTGGGTGTTTCCACCCAAAGGGTCTCATTTGCTCACAAGAGCACCTCCCGAAATCCCCCTTCAAAAAAAGCCCTAATTTCGTTCTTTTATAAACCAAAAATTTAGATGATGAGATGGCTGGGTGAAAGATTGACCCCGACATCCACGTAGAAGGGTGGAAAATCTATGCTACAAGGTAGAGAAAATGAGGAGGTACTAGAACTATCCTAGCCAACTCATGCCATACCATGAGAGCACTCACGCTTATCCTTAAATTCACCCTCACTTTCGACATGCTTCATCTTGCTCATCCCGACCCAAATCATGCGGACTGAAAGTCGCAAAGATCCCAGAGTCTAGAATGTGCCCATGTCAATGAGGGAGCCATGTAATGACATCACATAGGTGAAAGGATTACATGTTTGTTATGCCGCAGAATGATCTTGCTGATTCTCTCTCTTCGCTCCGCTCAATGTTAGTTCTGAATCATAAAATTGAGAAAATAGAGTATTATAACACTTATTTATCTCATAAAACCATTAAAGCCTAAGAAAAACATGGGGGATAAAATCATTTAAGATACTCATCACTCCTTAATTTGTTTGTTATCTATTTGGACGTTTTAATTTGTTTGTTATCGTATTTGCATTAAAACCCTTCACATGGTAAAGCAAGCAAGATATTTTTCGTTGACATTTTAAACCCTCCTAAGCAATCTTTGTTATTCAGTCTATTATTTGGTATCAAAGCCTCGTCCTTAAATGAAACCCCAAGGAAAGACTTCAAATGTTGGTAGTTAATGTGTTTACACCCAAGAAGTATACCAATGATTATCCTGCCATAATATTCAAACTGTTTAATACTTTGTTTCAAGAAGTGTCGGCTAAAGAAGGGTGTTCCACAGCAACTTATCATTTGAGGGAAAAGCAAACGACCAGGGTAATGGTTATATGGACATCAATAAGAAAACATAGGCTACGCAAGATGTTTTTAAAGGCGAATCAGCTTTGATCTTGGTCCACCATGTAAACTCAACAAGCTCAAGAACAGAGAAAATCCTATCTCTTTGAGAGAGTGTCAAGAAGAGTTTGAAATATTGGGGAATAGGGTAGATTGCGTCTAAGAAGCACTTATCGGATGCTCATGGATGGACGGCGATGGAAATAGCGGAGGCGGTAAAGATGTTCTGCAACCCCAATCACTAAAGACACCATTACTTGACACGCATGAAAGATGATCAAGTATGCTGATGAGAATATCAGCGATCGTTCGTCCCAAACACCCCGCCTCCAAAGTGAGTAACACAAGAAATCTTCCAATGCATCCATCAAGAGGTTGACATATGAAAATGCAAAGGGCGGAGAATCTAATGCTCATTTCCATCTGTAAGAGGGTTCAGCACCGCCATCGCAGAGCCTGGACCGGATTATTACCGCTTCAGAGTGAGGAACAAGCAGAGATTGTGGAACCATGGCATGTCACCTGCATGAGCGCGCTCCTGCACATTAAACCTCGGGGGATAAGGTTCAACTTCTATGAAGGGTGATGATGAGACGCTATTATGCAAATAGACAAAGCATATGTTAGAATATGTCTCAAACTCCAATTTATATTAATTCATTTTCCCCGAAAATTTGATGCGTTATGAATTGCTCTAAATCGGACGTTCACCTAGTTTACTCCGCCTAACTACCGCAGTTCCAGTTGACGTCTGCTAGAGTATATTAGCAAAGGAGGGATCTGTTTCAAAATAATCTTCACCTATTCTGTTGGACAAACTTTCATATCCATTTGACATACGTTGTTGATTGAAATCAGCTTTGAAAATAGTAGTTTTGCAATAGACGGGCACATATAAGTCGGCGTAGGGGTTTGGACCTTGAGTGCCTTCTCCATGATGGAGAAATTTGTTGTATGGTTTGCATAGAAAATATCCAGAAAACTTTATGGAAGCTTGATTTGTGTTTTGTCAAGGTAATTTTTGGTGCATCACTTTCGAGAAAGTTTTGCAAAAGACAAGTGTTTTACTGACTAGGCCGTTTTCAGCTCTTTTTTTTCTTACAACAACATTATCAAAGAGAGAGTCTTTGAATATGTAAGTCCGAGATTGTGATTGATTCTTCGTGGATGGTTTAACATCTGAGGGTGGCCCCACATAGTAAGTGTGTGTGGGGTGCCTCAGAGAATGTGTGGTACAATCGAACAATGGTAGGCCAATTTCTTAGTGTTTCTTTATTTCTGTTTTTCTTTTATTTGTGATTGATGGTCACAACAAAAATCATTGTTCCTAACAAGTTGCCATAATTTTCACAAGGTAATATTATAGCAACACTCAGGATATATCCGAATAAAAACTAAACCTCTAATATATTTTATTTGGCACCAAACTGGCATCATAAGCCCCATCTACATACTGATCTAAGTTATTTACACTTATCCTTTTATTAAAAGAATTTTAAAATTTATATAGATGCCTATTCATCAAAATACTGTAGAATACAAGTAAGGGAAAAGGCTAGAAAAAAACAACACATGAAACTATAGAAAACCATGGATAAAGAAGAAGAAAATCTATTTATCTTGAAAAAAATATGATGCAAGATTGAAACATAGTAATTATTAATATATAGAGCTCAAAAACCTAAAAAAAATATAGAATATTTCTATCTAAATCTAAATAGGATCAAACCCTAATTAGATCAATAACAATCGTTGACCTTCCAGCCAAGAAATTCGAGAGTACCAACCTAACAGAAACATTTTTTAAGTAATTTATGAATGAAAATATTAGCTTTGTGCATTATGCTCAAAGATATTATATTGATTTTTAAATTCACTTATGCATTTTGCAACGTTTATCTATTTTTAGTGATTTACTTAAGAATGCACTATGTCTTTGCTTAAATATCAGAGATAAATTCAATGCTAAATTAATAATGTACATAAATAAAATGATCGGTCAAGCAAATATACAGACAGTATTTATACTTTACAAACACACACACACTTTCAAAGCCAAGGTCTCCTAATCTTTGGAGAGTAATATTATTTGAGAAACCTTTGGGAAATTTTCACCTTTACCCATTATATTTTTATTTAGAAGTACTTTAATAAATTTATAAAGAATTGAATTGCAATCCTCTACACAAAAAATGATTTTATATATTCTGAGCAAAGGGTTTTTAAGCTTTAATTTTTTTGCACTAATTAGAAGGATTTCATAATTAAATAGACTCCTACGGTCTAGCCCAATTTGTATGTTTTCTTCCAAATTATGGACAGCGTTCATGAAAGTGGTACTTTACTTGTATAAAAGACAAAATTATAAGTTATTTCCTAATCATTATTGCAAGTGGTGCGGCACTGCTGTTATATGTCATGATGCAAAGGTGGTCCGTGCCTCTGTTCATAACTCTTTCTTCTGGCCCGCTGACATGATACAGCCGACTTTAATACAAGATAGCTCTATGATACAAAATTGATTGAATATTTTATATATATATATATATATATATATATATATATATATATATATATATATATATATATATATAAGTATATATAAGTATTTATAACAAAAATATAAACCTGTATTTGTTCTTAAAGGGAAAATTATGTATTATGCTGCTCATCTAAGATATTTCAGTACTAATTTGGTTTTGCAATAGCTACAAAAAATAATGATATAAATATGAAAAAATGATTAAAAATAAAATATTACATATATAATCTGCTTTGAAAATATATTTTAAAGAACCGAAAATAGGTTGTTCACATTATTCAAGTAAAAAAAAATTTATAAAATCTTAAAGAATAGTTTTAAATGTTTGGTTTTCAAGAAAGAGATCAAGATAATAGAAGAAATTTAAAAGATTTGTAAATTTTATTTTGTTCTAAATGGGGAAGAAAACATTGAATTTGTTCTTTATTTTCCTATTTGCAAGGTGAGAGTGGGAAAATAAAAGCCTGTGTGTCATATTTCAGGATGTTACAATGCTTTTTCAAGTGAAATGCATTTGAAAGTTGGATTTTATATATGAATTTCAAATCTTTAGTTAAATATAACGAGGGCTGGGCTTGCACCTATGTGTGCTATTTTGATGAGCAAGAATATCAGACTTTGTTGTTGATTTGCGATTTAAATTTGGTTTTAAAAAGCCATGCTCTATCCAAAGGCAGATGCCACTTGCAGCAGCAAGCATGAGAAAAAATTATATTGTGGACGTTTATGCTGTGGAACATTTTATCATACTAAATCTTGGAGTAGAGGACAAATGGTTCTAAGCTGGTGTGCTGGTGTGGCCCAAATAATTTCAATATCAATATTTTAGAGTTTATTATTCATTCTACTGTATTTATCATTTTCAAATTTATAGTGAAACCTCTTTCACCATAGTTTTTCCTAAGGGTTTTCAAGATGTAAATATGATTTCTTCCCTTTATTTTCATAGGTTTCATTAGCGTGTCATTAATCATAACAGATTTTGATGATATCTTGCAAGTAAGCGTTTTTGTAGAGAAACTAGAGACCTCTTTGATTTCTTGATGAACCTTACCTATCACATAAGGCTATTTTTTAGTTTCCGAAAGTATACAAGGAGTGAAAACATGTCAACGAAAATTATTTTCTCATTTTGATTTGAGCTTATAAATATTTTTAAAGGAAAACCATATATATTAAATAAAAGCCGGTAAGAAATTTATACAAGTTCCTAAAATTACTACCCTCATGTTGATTAATTAAGAAAGTCACCAATTAGGTTTGAACATGCTAAATAAAAATAATTTAATAATCTTTAATAATGTTTTTTACTTTTTACTTTTTTCCTTTATGCTTTACTTCTATTTTTTCCTAGTATTTTCCAATTTAAATTCTGAGAATCAACCACATAACCCCAAACAAAATATCAGCAAAGTAATGCCACAGAGCAAACTGTTACAAAAGACATGGTTGGAACAGTTTGAGATGGGCAGTTTGAGATGGGCGGCCTCTTCCCAACTCTGTTAATTTAAATTGTTTTCCATTTTGCCTCACTTAAAATACTAATCGGGTCAAGCCAGAACAGGTATGGTGGAAATGGAAAATTCTCATATATCTGTCTCTGTCTAACTTTTATTTTTAGTTTTATTTTTATTTTATTTTTATTATTAAAATTAATAAATATTATAAATAAATAAGATATTATATGTTGTTATGGGAATAAGGTTTTACAAAATTTATTATTATTTATTAAAATATTAAATAAAAAATAATTTTAAAATCTTTTATATTATAATTGGATTGGGATTACAAATACCCAAAACCCGATACGTCCCACTGAAACTACAATTCACACTAATTCCATACTGTCCCTGCCAAGTATATGGCAGGAACCCGGAAACCCTGGACCTGGCATGTTTGTACCAGCAACTTAGCTGACTCTTCTTAACATTAATGGCCTACCACTTTCTTGACTCGCACTTTTAATAATTTTTCCTTCATGATAAATGAGTGTATTACACATGGCCGTAATCTAGTTCCCATGCACCAAGAGAACTCATAGAATTAGGGTTATCATCGGATCATGGTACCTGTTATTCGACATTTGAGACAAATAAGGCAATACGGTGCAAGACTATTACACTGGGTATTCTTCTACCAGATTATTCACTTAAGGCCAATTTATTTTCACAGAATTATTCAGCGTTTGCTTGCTTATATAGAAGGAAAAAAATTTATTAATTTCTTTCCATTTGTGTCAGCACAGCTTACAACTTCATTTATGTTCTTGATGATTGGACGACAAGGAATGACACCCATTTATGTAGTATGCAAGAGCCCACAGTGGACATTCCTAAAGTTGGTTAGTGTAACATAAATTTCAAGAAGAACTGCATTTCCCGCCATAGAGAATTGCATCAAAATACAGACTACTCACCCACTATATAACTGAGCTACAAAAAGAATATCATTTTTCTATCACAAAAACCATTTTCAAATATTAGTCATTTTTTGCTCTTGTCTCATGTTCATGAGCTACCTGTTGAGGAAACTCTCCATCTTCCATTTTGTAAATTAATCACAGATTGCAGCTCCATGAAGAGGTGCTGGGTCTCTCTCTGCTTGTTCAAAAGGGAAATATTAGAGTCAGCTTTTCAAAACTGTTTTTGGAAAAACAAGGAGAACAAGGACCCAAATAGTATGTTTTAAATTCTCCATTTTTTAAACATAGAAATACATAAAAACAGAAACATATCTGGGTCATTGTTTTTGTTGTTTCCTTTGGTGTTAAAACTGAAAGAGTTGGAAAAAGAAAGTTGTTCTTTATATATTTAGAATTCCTACCATGCTCTATCACAAGGTCTGAAAAAATTTCATAGCCAAAAGGTAAAAGCGTGATTGGCATTGATTTAGAATCTCAAAAGGTAGGAGGGAGGAGAGAGAAAGCAATGAAGAAACATTGAAGTAATTTACCTCCAACCATTCTGAAAATCCCGCAGGCTTCCAAGCTGATAAACCACCATTTTTACTCTACAATGGTTTTGTATTACTGGGGTTACGACAAGAAAACTCTTGAAAAAAGCCCTAAATGGCGTGAATGTTTCCTTATTGTTCTAAAGCCTAAGAAGTTGTGTCCTGCAGGAAGAAACTGATGTCTCATAGAATCAAACAGCCATTCGGGTTCCAATTTACACCAACAATTTCTGGTGGCATTGTTGAGAAGAGGATAAATAATCAAAGAAAAAGGACTAATTATGTAAGAAACCGAGTGACCTTAGTTGATCTGCAATCTCTAACTGAATTGAAGGATTTTATAGAAGAAGTTACCTTTAAACCTTCTGCAGAAAAATTTGAAAACTTGCCAACTATGATCCTGATCCGAGAATGTCCATAAGAACCTCTGTAAAATGTGATGGCATGCTTTGCAAGTCACCATTAGATTGTCCTCGACCTTTCAAATTTTCTAAGCAGTGTGAAGTGACTAGACCATGAGAAACAAGGATCTTCTATTTCAAACAAAGAAATAAACTATGGAATCAAGATTAAACCGAGATTCCTGTAATGAATTCATGTCCTTTCTCGAGTGTAGGTCCAATTTCATCAGTCATGTTGCAAGCTTAAAGTACTTGAAGGACAAAACTAATGTCCCACTCTGACTACCAAAGCCCTTCAACACCAATTCCAAAAGCAGTTAGGCAAGAAAGGGCTAGAAGCATACCTGAAAAAATTTCAATCAAATTCAATCTTAAGAAAAAGATAAATTAAAATTATTTTAGTTTCCAACTGCTTGGGATATTAATTAGTGATTGAATCCTCATTCTGACCTGCATCTTCTGTCCCATCTTCTTGCAACCCATATATATAATCTATCCTAGTGCAAGGTGCTTCTTGAAATAATCCCTACTGAATTCTCAACCCAGCATTCAAGCATACTGCCACACAGTACCTGTTCACTGCTTCATATTTAGAACCCCATAGAAGTAAAGTATAAATTGAACAGACATTACTCATTGCAGATAATTTCCAATTCAAAATTCACCTCCACACACACCAATAGAAATGTATGAAATGCCTCACCTCATAATGGATGTGTTTCAATTGTTACTCAAGAGCCTTTGTCTCGCTGCTTAGTGAGCCAACTGTAAGAATAGGCTCAGTACATATCGCATAAACTGTCCCACATCAGATCTTGTAACATGGATGAGGTAGTAGCTAGAGATCCTCCTGTGCAATAAATTTAAGTGTTTCATACAATCATAGTCTATCCACATGAAATAATAAAGATTTTGTTGAGAAACCCAGATTCTTTCCAAGGTCTAAACTTATACCACCCTTCACGAGGTAAATTAATACTAAAGCAAGTGGTGATTCAAATATAGGGCATTCCAGTGCCTCTCAAATTATATATATATATATATATATATATATATATATATATATTGGAAAACTGAATCAGCCTTGAACTCAGGTTAAATAAAGGGAATTTACCCTAACTAGCATTTTGGGTCATACACTAATAAAGGGAACTCAGAGTCCCGATATCATACGCATTGTGGATCTACTTAATATAACTTCAACCGAAAAATTTTGATTACTCCAATTCATCACTATTCGAGCCCAAATATGAGTGTAAAGATATTGAAATTAATAATGTTTTTGCTTCTTTGCCCATGTCATTTTTGGTCTTTCAAACAATGAGATAGAATTTTGAATGGATAACTAGATCAAATAGTTCAAAAGAGTATAATCGATATGATTAATAATTGGTCTGCTCAGGTACTTTGGTTAGATCCCTGCTAAATTCTCCACAAATCTAACTTTTTCACACCCCAAACACAAGCTTCTCAACCAAGTACAAGCGCTTCAAAGCCATTACTTTGGCAAATGGGTCCTTTAAGAAGAACGTCCTCACCAAGGTTTCCATCAATTCCATGAGCCGAATGAGACTGATCCTCAAACCAAGGTTAACAAATCCCATCCAATGCAAATTTTAAATCACTACCTCCACAATTCATCTCAACTCCATGGACAGAGGTTCAATGCCTTCCACTCAGTGAGAAGAACAACACTCCACATTTAGCTCAAGAACAACTAATCCGGGATCCATCTCTCTAAATCACACCTCAACTGTCACTTTGAGAGGATCTATGAGAAGAGATCCAAGCAAAGAAACTGAAGATTCATTCACTAATGTTTAAGAGAACAAATTACATTGCCGCAAAACTTAATCAATCATCAAACCAAGAATTAATATGCAATCGAAACCAATCAATTAATTCATCCAAATTAGTTAGTCTTTCAATTTCCAAAATTCACAAAACATTCAACCTCAGATGATCGTGCAATATGATATGGTTCAAATCAAAACATAAAAGTAAAATGAGAAAGAATTCTAATGCTCGTCTTCAATGCTGGGAGCTTATTCAAATGACTTTATTGAGCTTTGAAGCTCCCTTCATAGCGCCTCTTCTTTTTCCAAGAAATTAGAAGTCGGTCCCCCCCCCAAAGTTAAGACTCTACCCCGAAAATTTTATTTATAGCCCTTATGATGGAGCTCCTAAAACTGCGGCGTGCATAATCGTGAACAGAAAAAGCCCAAAGATTCACCTTGAAGTTGTGCTCATGTTGCGACTGATGTCGCGGCTCTACTTTTGCGTCGACTCGCAATTTCGCTCGTACAATATCGCGGACTCGAAAGTGTCAACGTCATGACTTTGCTATGATTGTTACTGTTAGAGTTTCACTGTAATTGGTGTCTTCAATATCGCAGCTGGCCTCAACGCCACAATCGAAACATGTCGCCACATATCTTTAAATGGTGTCGCGACAAGAAATATGCGCGTTGTGGATTGGGCCTCACATCACACGCACTAATGTGCACCGCGAATTCCGATCCTTATGTTCGCTTCTTTCAACCGGTCGCGACTAACTGATATTGCCGATGTCGCTAATTCTTTCACCTCAATACCTGACTGGAGAGGATGTCAGCATCTCACCAATGTTGCGACTTTGACCTTTGACCACTTTTTGCTTTCTTTCTTGTCAAGCTTTTGTTTTCATGCTATTCCTCGCAAAACACTCAAGTTTAGTGAAGTATCCATAATTTAAAATTTAAAACCGTATTCTAACATAAAAATCATGTAAGAATGGATAAAAAATAACCACAAAACTCATGCTTATCAAACTCCCCCAAACTTAAAGTTTTGCTTGTCCTTAAGCCAAGAAAATAAGAATTTGATTGTTCACAATCAATCCAAAACTCAATGAATTTTATGACTCATTATTTCCAACAACAGTTTGTATATATGATGGCTCTTAAGTTTAATGATTAATCAATTATGAAGAGAATTTCTAACATACACTAACTGATAGGGATTTAGATTACTTGTATTTCGCTTTACAATATGGATAGCTCTCACATTCGCATGTTGCCTTTAGTTCATTGTTCTTGAAAACGACCAGTGTAAAACAGGTTGTGCCTCAAAAGACCACTGGTTAGTATTTTTATGAGATCTGTGGGTGGTTATGGATGTTCCGATATGATTTCCAGTCCCATAGGCTTGTTGGTCGATTATCCCTCCACTAATGTAGCATGACACAACCTTTAAGATCAAAGTAGTCTTCTAAAGCTTGTAATGTGAGGCTCAGATACAAGGGTAGGTAGCTGAGGAATTTTAGCTCTGAACCCAATTAAAGAGTATACAATTTTTTTTTTTTTTTTTTTAAGTACCTATAGATTGTATTTTCCAAATTACTTTCACATATTTTTCCTTATGCTCGCAATATACTTCCCCCAAACTCATTGGGTACATCTTTTCATCTCCTTGCTACCATTCAATATATTCACAATTTATGACATTCTCTTTCACAAACCACAACTTGTTTCATTGATATCTCTCCAGAATGTCGCGACATCGTGGTATGGGCGGTCGCGAATCCAAGAAAATGTCAGATACGAAACATTATGTCGCGACTGCAGTGATCACGCCATCTGAATTTTGGTGTCATGACTTTCCATGACAACATGTCGCCACTCCACAGAAATAATATTGCTACCTCGAGATTGAGCGTTCTTATGGTAACGTGTCATAGAATTTTCGCGATAAATCATGTCACGGCATGTGAAATCTGTGGTTTAAGAGTCGTGTGTATGACAATGATGAGTCGTGGATTTTGGAGTCAGCGTCATGACAACAAGAAATGGTGTGTCGTGTCGAAATGACATTTTCCTCTTTATGATTTTCCTACTTGTTTTCTCAATCTTATTCATTCCAGCATACTCAATTCATGGAACTATTATGTAAACATATCACATACGATCATTTAAACACGAATTATCACCCCGCAATTTAACATCGATTAAACTCCGATTGAATCTAACTAAACTAAGAGAAATCAGTTGAGTTTCATTCAATCAAACAACGTCTAATCTAAATTGGCAACGGACTTTGCATCTTCATCGCAAATCTCTTCCTCGGATCACAAAGATTGCAAAGGGTCGAGTAGGCTCACCACTCCTTCATCAATTTTCTCTTCAAGTCAGAATATCTTTCATGAATCTGGCAATAATGAGGCATTTCACCCAATGTCTCTTAAAGAAAAGGGATATTATTCACCACTATCTTCTTCAACATGCTCAAGAATTTAGAGAATCGATCATCCATCTTTGATTTCTACAACCCCATGGAATGGTACTAGAGGTAAACACTTTGAACCCTCCTCTTTCTTTTCTTTTCAACTAGTCGTCCCGCACCTAAGATAGATTTTCTCTCGCCAATTTAATTGTTATGCTCACTTTCTTTCCAGCTTCTTCTTCCTTCTGTGCTTCTATTTTCTCATCTTCCTTTCTTTCCTCTCAAGTTCTTGTCACTCAAAGTACTACTATATAGTCCCTGGATTCTTCTTCGTGTCACTCGAAGGAACCCCTAGATTTCTGTATCGATAGGCCAACCGCTCCCACCTAAGTCTCTAGATTCTGAGATATGCATTAATATCAGCTCCAAACATAGCTGTGGCGTTTTGATATGAACAATATAGCTCAATAAATTTTGTCTATGAATGTTCAGCCAGTTGTTAAGGTCAAGGCATGAAGCCTCAACACCCGGGTCTCAAAAGATCAAGACCTCTTCGCCCCGGGCTCTCAGCCGTCGTTTATCGCTGCCACTTTGGAACTTTGCAGGAGCATATCACATGATAGTTCGTCCCGGCTCAGACCTACGCTCCACCTATAAAAATTCTCATGGTTTCTCAATGCAAGTGTAGAACGTAGCCTGGTGTTTGTCATAGCTCAAATTATAAATATGCTGCTACTTACAAATTTAGCCTCCTCCACCCGATGTGGACCCTTAAGGCAAGTCCTCATCACCATGCATTTATGCTCTCTTCCTTCTTCATCCATCTTGCCATCGAATGGCTTCTCCTTTTTGAGTACTCATCTTAACATCAAAGAAATCTAAATTTGCTTCAATTGCAAATATCTGAAAACCAATAGCATACCTCTTTAACCTATTTCAAAGTCTTAAATGAGCTCTAGAGTTTCTTTTTAAGCCAAATCTTCAATGGAATTTGTTGTACTTTTTTCTGATTCTTCTTTAATGTTCAAGTAATTGTAAGTTGTATATATGATTCCTTGAAGAGGTAATTCAATGATATATAAAATTTCCATTTAAAGCGGGACGGATCATCCCACACTGAAACATCTTCATTTTTATACCTCTCATGCTACAGAGGGTTTTTCTTTCTTCTCCTTGCCCTAAGGTTATAATAATATCTTTTCTTTCTCGAGGGCGAGGGCTGATGGAAAACCCTCCATAAAAGCTCAACCAATGTTTCCACATCAACTGATTCATACGGTAGCACCAAAACCAACTCGGTCGCAGGTTTCTCAAGGAAAGTGGAATCAAGAATGATACAGAATATCCTGGGATTAACCCTATCTCGCGACAAATGTTTTCCATCCTTAGAAATCTCTCAAGTGCTCATTGGGATCCTCGTTCTGATTTTTTCCGTGAATGTGTTGCTTCGCTTATGGTGATTAGAGCAAGCTTAACTCCAAAGTATTATCGAAATCGCGGTTGTCTTGCTGTCTGCAAGCATTTTGCACTAGCCTCCAAAAGTCTTCCATTGTCCTTTCGTTTTTGAGGCCTTTATATCTGCTTCGGCTGACTTATTATGTCACTACCCTTTTCGCTTCACATAGCTACTTCACTAAACAACTCACTTTCTTCAGAAAGTTTGTCAGCTGTCTTTCCCAACTCAATAATAGCCAATGGTAGGAGTTCCGTCGGTCTTCCCAGAATGAGCTGTGAGTGCATGATGGGAATGATGATTATAAAGTGAATATGAGTAGAAAGAGTACACTGTGTGACAAAGCTCATGTTATCTTTGTAGCGTGGTGGGATGAGACTTAACGCCTGCGTCTCTCTCTCTCTCTCTCTCTCTCTCTCTCTCCCTCTCTCCCCCTCTCCCCCCTCCCCCCCTCCCCCCCCCCTCCCCTCCCCCCCCCCCCCCCCCCCCTCTCTCTCTCTCTCTCCTCCCTCCTCTCCTCCCCCCTCCCCCCTCCCCCCCCCCCACCTTGAAAAATGGCAAGGGAGTCTCAGGGCATCTTGGCTACTGGGAGTGGTGGGTTAGGAGAACATAATAAACCAAAGATGTTATGGAGAGGCTACGCTTAGAGACTAAACTCACCCCGTACCTATATGCTATTTGTCGGATTAAAGAAGTTGGTAGTATCTGTGTTTATGAACGTTGTAAGGTGCCCTTCTCTATCGACAAGTATAATGATGAGGTAAACAAGTGATGTGGTGAATATGGATGCTTGTCAAGATTTTATTTGAAAGGCCCTCGTAATATGATGGATGCTAAGCACCCCAGCAGAAAGAACTCTAGAATCACTAGGAGAAGCGGTAACAACATACACCAGCGCCCTCACTAGGAAGAACCAATCCAAGGCTTTACAAGTGAAGGGAAAGAACTCTTTCTAACTTTCTGCATGACCCACCCTTCTTCACTTATATGAGTGTGTTAATTCCTGGAAGACATTTGATGGGCCGTAAGTGAGAGGGTATGTTAAATGATTTAGTCAGTACTTAAATTCCAATGGAGGTGCAAACCTGTTATCAGAGTTTGATAATCGTGATTCTCAAGATTTACTCCGCATCACTACCTCCCTTTAAAAATACATAACACCATATAGACTGATCTCAGGTGCATTTTCCAATCTGCCTCTCATTCTAGGATGAGTCCCAAGGAGAATGGAATCTTAAGGGAGAAGGTAGAAGAAGCTAAGCAGAAGATAAGACAGCTAGCAAGAGCCCATATGTGCGCTTCTCTACTGTTTGACTCAAGAAAGACGGAGCCGCTGTTTTTAGCAATAGTAGAGCGATCACTAAAACGTCATTGATATAGATTTTCATTCCAAGGTCGATGATATGCTCTATTAGTTCAGTGGAGCAGTTGTGTTTAGCAAGATTGACTTGAGAGACAATACCAACCGACCGGGCCCGTATGATGAGTGGAATATAACATTTGAGACAAGGGATGGGTCAGGCAAATGGTTATTCATGTCTGGCTAATGTGCTCGTGACACTTATGTGACGAGAATCAGTACAACCTTTCTTGGGAAATGTAGTCGCTTATAAAACCCGAGAAAAGTCAGAAGTTCTTTCAAAATATAAACAAAGAATCACCAACTATAATACAAAAGTTCAAAACCTAGAAATTTTCGTAGATCTCATAATGAATCCGACAATACCATTGGATTCGCCTCGTGAAATCTAGTTACAAAAGATCACTTCATTAATCTGGATGGTCGTGATTTTCACCTAATTTCGAGGCAAAAGTGAACCAATGATATAAGATATTATTATATGATGCATGATTCCATGGGTGATATATGACATGTATGCCGTTACTGGATATGTCCAGCCCATAAAAACGGATCATGAGGAAAAGAAAGCGGAAGAGAGGAAAAGAAGAAAGAAAGTGGGAAGGAAGATATGATGCTCTTTCCTTTGAATTTCCCGACACTGATGGCTCCGAGTTCTGTCAGCCCGTAGTTAAAGTTGGCTACGCTCCAAGAGGTAGGGATTTTTTTTCCTACTGTGGTTAATTTCTACTTAAGTTTCATGTAGGCCGCAGACCCGAGAAACCCCGAAAGCCCACCTGGGTCAAAGTGGTCATCGCCCTTCTCTACTACATTCACTTACTTCCACGAGACATTCACTTGAACTGGCTAACCTCTTCAAGACCAGATAGCACTTAACAAATGAAAGGTCTTGTTGTTACTATTTTTATGTGCACATGTAAGTATTACCCGCCTCCTTCTTCCATCGCTACACTTTTCCTTTTCCTATACCAACATTGACAAAGCCTATAGTTTAGCACAACTAGAGGTGTTTTTCCCTTGTCACTAGGAGCCTCATTGTCTACCCTCCATATCTTTATAATTGGGCATATCACATTTAGTTTGCTCCAGAATAAGTAAATCATCTTTCACGCTAACTTAGCCTCGCATAATCGGTAGTGTTATCTCATCCTAATTTTATCTTAATATTGTTTTAACCCACTCAAGATTCATCGCTGCTGTTCTCACTTTCTACTGGGAACCCATTCCCTCTCACTAATCTAAAAAATTTAGCGCATATTCATTCACACCTTACTACCCCCATACATCTTTGATAAAATAAAATAGAGTTGCTCTAGTCCGAAGGCAAAAATCTACCTCATAATAATTGTTTCATCGAGCAACAAATTTAACCTTTCTATCATCGAAAGCAATTTTAAAGGTCGTGAGAACCTATCTACTACCAACCAACCCAAAACCCCTCATTAAGATCACCACCGGCTATTAGATATCTACCTTTAGTGTGTGGTCTGCCGCCCCTGCGGTCGCTGCCATCATCTCCCACCTCTCTTTGTCTACCACATGGATTTGCATATTCACCCAAGTTTACCTCCTCATTCAAGTGTCATCAATCCACACCCACCTTCTTTGAATTCATGTATATTTGAATGGATTGAAAACGTGGTCCCAGCAAGACCAATTCATTCGCCTATGTTCTTCATCATCATCACGCCTTCTGCTCATTAATAATTAAATAACATCTGTAGTTGTGCTTGTACGGTTTCCAACTGCTTAGTTAAATTCTTGATTGATCACATGTTTCGCACCCACCTCCAAAACAACTCAATCCCTACCATTTGGATTAGGGTGCTGCTGAACAATTTTTGAACTATATTAGCCATCGATTGGGAGAAACCCGTTCTGATACCACCTAACGCAACGTGTAGCACGGTTGATCAATACACGATTGATCAACAAGAATAACACATCTCAATTCAGAGACCAATTCTCAATCCAAAGGTCAATTCTCAATCTAGAAAATAAAGTAAAGCAAAAGCTTTGATTTTTATCGATAAATTCATAAAAGTCCCTAAAACAAACTCTAAAACATCTATTTATACCCTAGACATAATATGGGTATGGAAATAGAAACAAAATAATATCCCAAACAATAATATGTTAAAACAATACCCTAAAACAATAAAAGGAAAAAGAAATATCCCAAAACAATAATAGAAAGAAGATAAATTGTAACAATCTGTGATATTAATATATGTTTTGTTATATCTGTGGCACTTGGGGATAAATGCACCTTATGTGCCTATGATGTTTTAATTGTGACATGATTTAGCAATCTGTTTATTATCTAGAGGATTAGCAAAGTGTGTTGATTGCATTTTTATGGCATGTGGGTCAATTATGCAATAAGTGTAAGTCACTGGTTTCATAGGGTTTGTAATTAAGGATGTCTGAAGGACCACTTTGAAAACCCGTTAGTTGAGAGGGACTAAAGTGCAATATCATGCCCGTGAGCGCCATGTGGCATCATGCAAGAGGCACTGACACCCTATATGCAAGGTAGGAGCTATTGACACAGGAAAGTGCATGAGAAGAGGTCACATGCAAGCAAACCAACTCTTGGTTTTGACGCTAGACCGCTTTCTGATAGGAAGTAGAAAATTCGAACTTTGTATGAGAGAGTTCAGAGAGAATCTAGAGAGAAGGGAGTGAGAAAAGGCTGGAAGGAAAGTCGTCTTTGGTGGAAAAAAAGTTCACTAAGGTATGTAAAGGATCTGAGGCCTTAGTTGTATTTCTTATTGACTTTGATTGTATTTGCTTAAGGACATGTTTAGTAAGACTTTGGTTGAGTCATACTATAGAAGTAATAAGGTCCCCAATGGGTTAGAATGCATCCTAACCCTGATATAAGGAATGTAGGAATGGTAAAACCTCAGTCAAAAAGATTGGTATGGATTTTGTATGGCTAAGTGTGGGGATAATAGTACATTTCTCAAGGTTTATTATATTCTGTGTTTTGTTGGGATTTCATCCTAACCCTAGATTTGATGAAAGGTAGTTTGGTGGAACCAGAAGTAAAGACCAAATAGAAGATGGTAATGTGTGTGTGTCCAAGGGAAAATGCCCGCTTTCCCTGACCCCACATGTGTTCGGGCCATAGTTACCTAAATAACCTGAACTGATGATTCTAGTTGGAGAAAAGCCCAGACCTATCTTCTAAATTTCTGGTAGCGACTGGTCCAAAACCCACTATAAGACCTTGAATTCCAGGTGTTGAAAATTAGACATGCATTATGCCCCGTCTTGAGCAGCCTCGCTTTTAAATGCGAGCTATATTTATCCAAATGATGATTCCAAAATCTTCTTATAAGTATCCACATAGAGGAGTAACTCAGAATATAAAATAAATATGGCTCTTTGTTCTGGTTAAGGTCGTAAAAGCAATAAAAGAAGGAGGCAATGGATTCTGTCCCCTAGGAAATGTCTCGTGGAAGTCGAGTGTGTAAAAACTATAACCTTTGATTTTGGATGTCCAATGAATCGGATCAAGAAAAATGAAAGCCAAGAGATAGGAACTTTGTCTAGAAGACCAGGTGAACAAAAAAGCATGTGTAAGGCCTGGTCAAAATTGTAGTTGAGAAAAAAAGCAGGTCATGAGGAGAAATAAAACAAGGCTAAGGGTTGTAAGCCATTGTGCCAATTCTAATATGGGTGTTAAAATGTTGATTCATAGTGCAAAGAGAGTGCAGACTGAGATCATGTTTATGTTGAGGTATAAGAATCAGGTGATTTATGGTAAAGTAGTAATAAACCAATTGGGTAATTTTATAACTTGATTGCCAGCTAAGAAATCTTATGACTTGTTAATTGCGCATTCCTTTTGGAGTAGTCTCTCTGCCTTTGATCTGGATCTTGTAACTTTCTCCCACTCATATACCATGGCTTATATATTTTAGAATTTATACCATCTGTCAGAACTGTGATTTTCAATTATATATATATATATAAATGTGTATATTTTTTATATCTATGAAATTCTTTGAATTGTATTTGAAAATATGATGTTTTAAATTATCCATGTAAGTAATGTTGTAAAATTGTTTCAAAATGACAATGTATGGGACTATGAGAGTTCTGGATTGATGTAGAAGTGATTGGTGATCAGCACTAATCCCCTGGTTGTGAACCTGCAGTAACACAGATATAATGGATGTGGGCATATCCCTAGGTGGTGGGTCCAAAGAATTGTCATACTAGATGTGTACATCTCATGTAAGTCCCAAAGAATTTGTCATATTCCGTGATGACTTTTACTAGTCCCCGGGTAAGCTCCAAAAGAGTCATCACTTAGCCTAGAGACGGTGTAGCATTGTATCCATTTGTTTCCACATCAACCGCCATTATTTGTAAAATGCTCAAGTGTTTCGAGATGTGTTGAACTATTTTGCATTTGAAATGTTTTTATAAGCATGGCTTGTTATGGGATTCACTACTAAGTTGTACTTAACTCACCTGCATTATCTCTTCCCACCCTAGATGCAGTACCTAGACTAGTCAGGCATGACTTGTTTTATCTTGCAGGTCTCGAGGTCAGGAGTCGCGGTGTCCACCTTTACACACGGGTAGTGGTTGGGCAGCCAAAGCACTTTATAACATCTAGTGTTGTGTGGAGTCTGGGGAACTCAGATATTTTGATAGGGTCATATCAATTCATGTCATTGTATGTTTATCATGTTATTAGTTTAACACTTTAAAAAGTTTGGATTTTGTAAATCATTATTTTGATCAAGTGTGTAAGTGTATAGTCTTGGGCAATGAGACTCACCATACATATATATATTTGCTTGAGACCTTGTTTGTTTTTAATTACGTTTAGGCTAAGCATCTCCATGGTTTTAATTTAATAAGGGAAAATAAGTTGATACATATGGTGCAAATGTTTGAATCTTGAAAAGCGCGATTCTTGAAAGAGTCCATGTTGTAGACCATGATGAAAAAAAATAGATGGTAAAATAAACATAGATCGCCAACTGTGAAATGGGTGTGACAATAATACTCCCAAAATAAATAATGGGAAATATAAAATATATCCAAAAAGATTATATCTCAAACAAAAATACATTTTGTTGATTTGATCTAACGGCTCACGCCAATATGGCTTTATTTCTAATATTATTAAAATATTTTTTTCAAAATTCTAAAATTCTAAGATTTTTCCCATTTGTGTTCATAAATATAAAGAATAATTTTAAGTTGCTGAGTTTGAATTATTTTTTAAAAAATTAATGAAAAATAATATTTTAAAAAATTAGTAATGAGACATTCTATGTTTTTAAATTCAGATTGGACTAGTAGTTTGATCCATTCATTTGACATTTTCCCTGTTTTTGATTTGCTTTACCCATAGAGTTTGTATCACACCATCGAACTATGTATGTTATTAATACATTATTACGTGGTTTTTTTTTTTTACCTTAGATGACTCATATATCTCATAAAACAGATTTTGATTTGGTTATTTGGTATATACCCCATATTAAAAATAAATTCATGAAAATAAGGATTTGAAAACATAGATAAATATAAATAAATAAATTTAGTTATTTGCATAAGATTCTAGAAGAAATTTAAGGTCTGTATGAAACATAAAACAAATACTAAATATAAAGGTCCTAGTTGTTTGTAAACAATGCAATACTTAACCTGATATCAAACCTGAAAAATTAGATATTCAATACAAAATACAAATAAAATACATAAATGTGGCTAATTTAATTATTGGAAAACCAAACAAACACTTTCGAAAAAAGTAAACCAAACTGTACAATGAGAGAGCAAAATAACATAAAATGATAACTTTTTTCTTTTCTTTATATATCTACTTAATAAACTGCCAGAAGATTATAATGTCAAAGATATTTGAACCCGTCACTTCCTAAATGCATTGCCCAACCTTCATCATCAGAGCACCTCATTAATTGAAGTCTTTATGGACTTTATTATTTTTATATATTATGAATTGGTCCTCAGACTAATTTCTATTGATTTAGCACCACAATAAGTTTTGACAATAAAACACTGACGAACAATAATTGGAGTTATGAATAATGAATGAATAAATAAAAAAGCTGAGAATACTTAAAATGCAACGTGTTTAAAAAGTTACATCATTCATGAATTAACGAGTTTTAAAATTTTTGTAAGGTTAATATTTAAGTCCCTGAAAAATGATACCAATTTTCTAGGTGGTGATAATGATAAAATTAGTCACTGTCACCAAGACTAAAAGGGCATTTAACCACTTTGACAAAGGCATGGCGAATTTCCACATTTTAAAAGACGTTTGAACCCAAAATTCTTCTCTTTTAAAAAAGAAAAAAATCTGAACGAGCTGGGGTGGGAAAATGTATATGACTGATCTACTTTAAACGAACAGCAAAAAAGGAAATAACCAATTTTGTGGGCGGCCATCACAGTAACAAAGCCATTGGGTCTCATTTTTCTTCCAATGTGATGGTGAATGTCTTATGATCAACTGCAATGATTAAGACTGCTAATGTTTGACTGAGAAAGCACTTGATTGAACAAAAGTAAGAGTTTTTGACACTTGAATTAAAAAAGAGAGTTGCTAAGAGGCCAAAACAACAAAAGCCAAAAAGCGTAAGATTACCATTCGTAATTGGGCAATTTATTTAAAAAAAATTATATCCACAATAAGTCTTAAAATAGTAATAAGTCTTAAAAAATGATACATCAATTAGGTGTGTATAAATATTTAAATGGCCACTGTCCACAAAGATCAGCACTTAAAATGCACTGAATAAAGGAATGGTGAATCATCCACCTGACTTGAAAAGCCTTCCGTAAGAGACTGAAAGACGCTTGACCAAAATCCTCTCCAAAAAGAAAGTCCTGAACTGAGCTTGGTGAAACATGTGGTGTTTCGGATCTGATCCTCAATTTTGAACTTCTTCGTCGCGCCGTTCAGCAATCAATGAAATGACTGATTCATCTTTCTTCCACACATCGTGGCTGGAGAACGACTCAACGTCGATCTCGAATGAGGGGTTTCTGGCACACGCATGTTGCTGGATTGGTCAACGTGCTGACGTCCCAATTAATATGTCAGTTAACGATGATTCTTTGAAGATAACTGTTTAAAAAATTATATATGTAATATTTTTATTTTTTTGTCACATTATACACAATTTTTATTTATTTTAATCATCTATTTTTTCAAATTTATTATATTTCAAAATTTCTTTTTGTAAATTAAATAAACTATCTAACTCTAATCCTTCATGAAGTTATTATAATCTTTGTTTAAATCAAATGTATTTGAGGGTAACCTTTTATATTACTTCATCAAAAAATCCATCAATGTTAAACAATAAGTGAGTATGTCTCCATGGGAGGAAAATGATAAAAAGCTTATTAGTTTTTAGTAGAAAACCTGGTTTTGAAATGAATGAATATTTTCCCGTTATCCATGGGCAATATTTATCAAAGACTCATAAATGTGATTATTTTTCCTCAAAGAATGTAAACAGTTTTTTCAAAATATGGTAATAAGAAATGAATAACCTGGACGGTAGTTTGTATGAGTTTAGTGCTCATTGAATTGATTTAAATAAAATATACGACGGTTAAATCGATTTGAGTTAGTTACACTCTTGATTGAACTGTCAGCTGACAAGAAATTAAAAACTATTAGAATTTATACTTCTTTTCTCTATATTAACAAACTCATTCACATTTAGTATGAAAAGATGATAACTGATGATTTTGTTCAGATATGTTATCATGCCAATGAGCCAAAAGGAATATAACATGACTGGTAAAGGAAATGAATCAGAAAGAATTACACTGAAGGCAGAAACATAAAGGACTAAACCTTTTAGTTTTTATTTTTCATTTTAAATGTAACTTCAAAGTACACATGTCGCCTTTGGCAACAAAGTGAAAGATTGTTGATCATCCTGCTGAGAATTGAGAAAGCCGGGCAATGAAATTTAAAATTCAGCCATTTTTGATATTAAAGATATTGAGATCGAAAGAAAAACAAACTTAATCTACGAAACTCAACTAGAATTCCATATGCAAGAGAAATAATTAAGTAAGAAAGCCTAGGTTTTGACTCACTTAATGGCGTTCCACATGAGATTCAAATGGTCCTTAATGACTCAAAACCATATATAATAAGATTTCACCCAAGAACATGCCATTTTTTCTTCTGCTAATAATTAATCTGCACCTTGGTAAAAACGTTCTGTCGTACTTACCTCAACATTACAAACTGGAATGACGATTAGTTATTGAGAACCACAAAGCCATGTAACCATGGAAATATTCTATTCTGGCGGTAAACATGATCTTTGGTTTGATGGGTCGAACCAATGATGGGTTTCTAACCTCAAATTAGTCACAAATCACGTTGTCGGTATCAATCATAATCAATAAAGGCTGCATTAAAATAGAACAATTAATATAATGAGATTCAAGGTTCAAAGATTGACAAATTTTAGTAATAACACCGTAAATTATTGTCAACTTATATCAAAACCCCAGCATATGATTAGCCCGCGAGAGAAGGTGCAGGTGCCATGAAAAAATGAAGAAAAGGTTAAAACATGATAGCGATAGAGATGAAACCTCATTTTTCCTTCTAAACTCTTTCATCTTTTTCAAGGTCAGACCTGATTTCCAAGATATTTATTCTTTTAGCTTCCACCCAAAGAATTCACGGTCAGAGCAACTTCCTGGGTCCCCTTCGTGCCTGAACTTCGTGGTTCTTTGCAAAACCAAAATTATATGATATATACGGGCTTCAAGAAAAGATCGACCCCGACATCCACGTAGAAGGTGGAAATCTGGCGCCAATAAATATATACCTGAACCTGATCCTTGACAACCCATGCCAATTACGAGACACCAGCGCCACCCGAATCTCACCCCTCGCGCCTTTGATATCAGATTCTGCTTCATCCGACCTCAAAATCATGACCTCTGTTGTTCACAAAAAGATCCGAGTCTGTGAATGCAAACCACACACCTGAGAATGCAAGGTCTGACACTGCTGATAGGTGAGCGATCATATAGTTTTGCTATGCCAGAATGACCTGCTGATTTTTTCTTCAATTCTATCTGGTTGGTTAATTTAATCATGAAAACCCAGAGTAAACAGATATTTATGGCATCAATTTTTATTTTATCCTCAAGAACTAATGTGCCTAAGAAAAAGATGGGGATAAAATCTAGGCATTTAAGGATACCACCACTCCTGGATCTTGTTGGTTACAATCTACTATGGTCTGCTTAACTGCTCATTACCCGCATTGTAATGAACCTGAAGTTACTTAGTAAAATATGATATTTTTTCAAGCTGACATTTTTAAACTTCCTAAGTTAAATCTTTTCACATCTCACCATTATTTGGTAACAAAGCCCGCCTAAATGAAACCACAGACCAAAACAATGAAGCTTAATGGCGATATTCCAAAAGTATGTTGGTCGATTATCCAAGATAATGGTTCCTGTTCCAGATAATACTTTTGAGTTTCAAGAAGTGCCTGAACTCAAAGAAGGTGTCAGCAACTCACAGCTTGATGTGGAAAAAGCAAACTAATTAAAGTAGTTTGTTATATGAACGGATAATTCAACAAAGAGAAAAAAACACAGGAAGCATTTAGCATGTTTTTAAAGGACAGTATTGATTTGGTCCAATTTATGGTGGATCTTGAACTGCTTCAAGAAACAGAAAACTCATTCTTTGAGAGTAGTTACAATATGTTGAATATTTGTAATGGTAGATTAGTGGTCCGGTTAATAATTTATTGGATGTTCAGGATGAATAGATGAAAATATAATGAGGCGGTGGAAGATGTTCAAACTTAACTCATTAAGACACCATTAGCTGACACGATGAAAGATGACCGCTATAAAGATAATATCAAGATCAACCAATCTCGCTTCCAAGGAGGAACACGAAACTTCCATCGCATCCATCAGAGGTTGATGATAGAGAAATGCAAAGGCGGAGAATCTACGACCTTGCTTCCAACTCAGAAAAGAGTGGTCTGAAGACTCCAAGCCACGCAAAACAACTTAATGCCCGCTTCAGAGTGAGAGGAAGAAGGAGATTGTGGTCCATAAAAGGTCACCCTTACATGATGTTTACCACAACTCCGTGACAAGGTCAACCCCCAGGGGTAAGATGACTATATCGCTGCCATGCAACATTTTGTGCAGAGATGTTGAATATAGTCTCAACCCAACTGATATTAATCTCATTTTTCCCAAATTATGTTAAGAATTGCTCTAAACTGGACTTTTATTTCACCTTAGTTTGACTTATTTTAATCAACTGGTCATGACGCTTCATGGAGTGGCAGTTTAATAAAGTGAGGATCCGAAATAAAACAATCACCAGAGTCTTGTAGTCGGACAAATCTTCAGATCCACTCAAGATACTGGCTGAATGAAACTGAATAAAATATTTGCATGGATTGAATGTATAAGTCAATGTGGTAGCCTACTGGACCTTGATAATCCAGTTGATTAGAATTGGACAAGGGTCTGTATAGAAAGATCCGAGAAAATCTCTTTATAGCTTTGATTTGTGTTTTGTCAGAGGTACCTTGGCAAACTTCTTTCATCACTGAGAAAGCTGGGAAGATTACAAAGTTTCACGGATCAGGCCATTTCAGGATTTTTTCACACCAACATTTAACAAAAAGAGGAGAGCCTGGAACATAACCTGAGATTGTGACTTGACTTTTCAGGAGCTTGCCTAAGATCCTGAGGTAGTCCAGAGGCGTGGGTACCCAGAGGCGTGGCACCAACAATGTATGAATAAATTTCAGCGTTTCTTTATCTATTTTTTCTTTATTGGTGATTATTGGTCACAATGGTGAATCTTATGATTCTGTTGGTCACTAGAACACTCATAAGACATTAGGGAACACTCAGATATCTTGAATAAAAACTAAACTCTAAATACATTCTATTGAATCAACTGGTGACTGCTCCACTCAGATACTTGATCTGTTTAATGTTGAATTTATATCCTTGACAAAAGGAATCTTTAAAACTGATATAGACGTTTTATTTGAACAAACACTGGAATATGGTACAAAAATAATAGAAAAAATTAATTAATAGAAAACTTTATAGAAAAACCATAGACAAATATAGAAAACTCACTTATCTTAAAAAGATGATAAAAGCAAGATTGAACATAGCACTATTATTAATATAGAGCTTCCAAAACCAAAAAAAATGATATTATGAATATTTATTCAAATCAAATAGATCAAACTGTAATTAGATCAATGAATATCTATGAATTCTTCATTGAAGAATTTGAAACAACCTGTTATGAAACATTTTTATGACTAGTGAATTTGCAATGCATGGGGTTTTTAGTATTAAGGTCAAAGATGATTATACGATTTCTAAATTCACTATATTTTGGTAGAATGTTTATCTCTATTTTTATGATCATTCGTTTATAATTCATCTATTAATGATTTATTTAATTAATGTTAAAACTAATAGAATGCAAATATTAAATAATGACTTGGTCAAGCAAAATATTAGATGTTATTTACACTTTATAAACACACATTACATTTCTTCAAAAAGTTTATTGCTCTAATCTTTATACATTTTGAGAAAACTTAAAATTCTTCGTCTTAATCATTATATATTTTTATTTAATAGTTACTTAATAAATTTAAAGAATTGAATTGTGAATCCTCTCTGTTAAAAAAATGATATTATATATTCTGAGCTTAAAAGGGTTTTTAAGCTTTACCTTTTTTTTACTAAACAAAGGATTTCATAATTAAATAGACTCCATGGTCTAGGGCCCAATTTGTATGTTTTCCAAATTATGGACAGCGTTCAAGGAAAGTGGCATTTTTACTGGTATAAAAGATGTACAAATTATGGTTATTTCCTAATCATTATTGGTGTGTAGGTGGCACTTGCTTGTTATAAGTGTCACATAGTAGGTGGCCCATGCCTCACCTCATAACTCTTTTCTATTCTGACATGATACAAAGCTATTGATTTCTTGAATATCAAGTATAGTTTGATATACAAAAATTGATTTCTGAATATTTTTATATATATATATATATATTTATAACAAAATATAAAACTCCTGTATTTAGTTCTTAAAAGGGAAAATTATGTATTATAAGAAACACTAAGATACTTTTTTAGGTATTTCCACTTGTTTTGTAATAGTTGTTAAAAAAATGTATTTATATAATATGAAAATGATTAAAAATAAAATATTACATATATAATTGTTTTGAAAATATATTTCAAAGAACTGAAAATAGGTTAACACACATTATTCAAGTAAAAATTATAAAATCTTAAAGAGTGTTTTTAAATGTTTGGTTTAAGAAAGATCGATATAGAAGTAAATTAAAGGATTGTGAATTTTATTTTGTCTCAAATAGTAAAGGAAAACACATTAATGTTTTATTTTCTCTTATTTTAAAAAGGTGAGAAAGTGGGAAATGTGTTTCTGTAAAATGTATATATTTCAGGATGTTGCTAATAAGCTTGAAATGATTTAAGTTGATTTTATATGTTTTAATTTCAAATTTTTAGTTGGGAATATAACGAGGCTTTGGCCTTTGTTGACGTGAATCAGTGGAAATAGTTTTGATGTTAGCAGAGAAATGGCTGGACTCATTGATTTGTGTGATTTAAATTTGGTTTCCTGGGCTTATGTTCGATCCAGCTGTCAGCATGCGACTTTGTAAAAAGAAAAGCAATGAGAAAAAAAAAAATTGGCATTGTGACGTTTATGCTGGGAACATTTTATCATACCAAATCTGGAGTAATAAAATGGCTTGTTATATATGAGGGCTCAAATAATTTGCAATATTCAATATTTTGTAGCCTTGGTCATCTATTCCATTGTATTTTATCATTTTCAAATTATAGTGAAACTTTCTTTTTCTACCGCCCATAGTTTTTCCCCCCCGTAAGGGTTTTCAAGATAAATATGATTTTTCCCTTTATTTTCATATTTCATTAGTCATTAATCATAACAGATGGGACATACCCTGCAAGTGTTGCGCTTTGTAGAACTAGAGATCTTCTGATTTCTATTGAACCTTACTCTAATACTATAAGGCTATTTTACTTCCCAAAAGTATGATGGAAAGAAAAACATGTCAATGAAAACATTTCATTTTGATTTGGTTTTATAAATATTTTTAAAGAAAAATCATATATATTAAATAAAGCCGGTAAGAAATTTTACAAGTTTTAAAATTATTTCATCTTCATGTTGATTAATTAAAAGAAAGTCAATTCCAGTTTGAATATACAAATAAAAAATAATTCTACTAACTTTTAATGTTTTTTTTTATTTTTATTTTTTTTCCTTTCCGTTTATCTCTTTATTTTCTTTTCCTAAGATTTTCCCGACCATTAAATTCTGAGAATCAACCCATAACCTAAACAAAATATCAGCAAAGTAATGCCACAGAGCCACCAGCCACAAACACATGCATAACAGTTTGAGATTTGAAAAGGCCTTCTCCTAACCCCCAAGCTAATTTCAAACTTCCAGTACTTTTCCATTCTTGTCTCCCACTCAGTGTCACTGATCCATACTGAAGTTTCAGAAACAGGTAACAGAAATGAAAAACCCTGATATATTCTTGTCTCAACATCGCATTTTAGTTTTTTTTGTTAAAAATTAATAAATTATTATAAATAAAACAAGATATTGTATGTTATATAATTATTGTTTTAGTTGAAAATTGTCATTATTATTATTATTAAAGATGAAATGTACACTCAAAATTTTTTTTACATATATAACTGACGGATTACTAATGTCTTAAACTCATCCTGACCTGGAACTATAATCTACACATTAATTCATATTTAACCCGATAGATATTGCAGAGAACTGAAACCTAACTGGCAATGCTGAATAAAAGCAATTTAAAGATCTTCTAATAATAATATTCCACATTTTTCATGGATCTCCATTTAATTTCCTAGATAAATGAGCGTCACAATATGTCAGCACCATCCAAAACGCGAGGGAACCCCAAGAGAATTTAGGGTTGTTTACTCGATCATGGCAACTCGCAGTTATCCTAATACTGGAGACAAATAGCAACATGCTAAGATCATTTAGACATCAGTAATTCTTCTACCAGATTTATCTTCACTTGGCAAATGACACAGATATCTTTATCAATTATCCGGTCTGAGTCAATAACATGGAAAAACTTTGTTTGATCTTTCCTCATTTGAAGGCTCAGCAATAACAATAACTTCCTTACTTAGTGTTCTTAATGACGGAATACAAGTTAACATCAATCGCTCATGGTATGCAAGATACTCGCAGTGATAAGATACTCCCGGCAGTTTGTAAGAGTGCAGGTCATAACTTCTCAAGAAGATCTCAGCAACGCCAGAGAATCATAATCAAAACAAATGATCGTAACACCCACCTATGATATAATCTGTTACAAAGGAATACTATCATCTCCAACAAACCATTTCAAACATTAGTCATTTTTGCTTTTGGTCTTCATGCACCATGAGATAATTCACTGAAAGAAAAATTCCATCCTTCACTCACAGAATTAATCACAGATTCGGTGGTGCCCATAAGAAAAACAAGTCCTCTGCCAGAGTCAAATAAATATTAGAAACTGTTTACAGGTCTTCATAAAACTGTGTTTTAAGTTCTGAAAACATGATATAAAAGACCTGGTTGATATGTTTGGTGTCCTCCCATCTTTTTAAAACAGAGAGACATTATTAAAAACACAAAACATATCCAATGGTTTTGAGCAGTCCCTGAAGTTAAAAACCTGAAAAAGAGTTTTAAAGAAAGCTGGTTCGCTGCATTGAACTAACGCGCTCAACACACGTCCGGCAAATTCCAGCGGGGTCATGTTGCGCCGTGACGGCAATTATCTCGATCCAAAATATAGATGAGTAGGAGAAAAAGATAAATGAAGAAACATTGAAGTAATTTATCCCTCCAACTATTCTGTGAAAATCCAGCAGGCTTCCAAGCTGATAAACCACCATTTTTACTCTACAATGGTTTTATTAATGTGCTATTAGATCAAGAAAAATCTTTAGTGCCTCCCAAACACAAGAATGTTTCCTTATTGTTCTTAAAAGCCTAAGAAGTTGTAACCTGCAGTGAAAGAATGATGTTCACAGAATCAAATAGCCATTCGGGTTCCATCTTGGCACCAACAATTTCTGGTGGCATTGTTGAGAAGAGGAGACAACACTGTAACAGAAAGGGGACTAATTATGTAAGAAACCGAGTGACCTTTAGTTGGATCTGCAAAATCTCTAACTGAATTGAAGGATTGAGTAGAAACAGTTACCTTTAAACCTTTCAGCGTAATCAGAAACTTGCCAACCATGATCCTGATCCACAGAATGTCCTATGAACCCTTCGAATGTGATGGTGCACGCTTTTAAAGTCACCAGAAGGATTGTCCCTGACCTTCAAATTTTCAAGCAGGTAGCTTAATGTGACCATGAGAAACCCCGGCGATTTTATCAAAACAAAGAAATAAACTATGGAATCAAGATTAAACACAAAGATTCCTGTACGAATTCATGTCCTTTCTCGAGTGTAGGTCCAATTTCATCAGTCATGTTGCAAGCTAGTAGTACTTGAAGGACAAAACCAATGTCCCACTCGACTACCAAAGCCCTTCAACATTCAACAATTCCAAAAGCAGTTAGGCAAGAAAGGGGCTAAAAGCATACTACCTGAAAAATTTCAATCAAATTCAATCTTAAGAAAAAGATAAATTAAAATTATTTTAGTTTCCTACAACTGCTTGGGAGATTAATTAGTGATTGAACTTGTATTCTGACCTGCATCTTCATTCCATCTTCTGCAACCCATATATAATCTGGGATCCTAGCAAGGTGCTTCTTGAAATAATCCCCATTTGGATCTTCAACCCAACATTCAAGCATACACAGTACCTGTTCAATTTAAGCCATATTTAGAACCCCATAAAGTAAATGCTCGTCTGAACAGACATTACTCATTGCAGATAATTTACCCAATTACCTTCTCCACACACCCAATGGAAATGTATGGAACAGTTTTCTGTCTTCATAATGGATGTATTTCACTGTACTTAAGAGCCTTTTGTCTCGGCGGTGAAGAAACCAGCAGGTAAGTAGGCTCAGTACATAACAAACTGTCCCATTAGATCTTGTAGCAAGGGATGAGGGTAGTAGAGATCCTCCTGCAGTAACAAATTTTAAGTGTTTCATACAATCATAGTCTATTCACATGAAATAATAAAGATTTTTGTTGAGAAACCCAGATTCTTTCAAGGTCTAAACATACCACCTTATGAGGCAAATTAATACTAAAAGCAAGTGGTATTCAACATAGGGCATTCTAGTGCCTCTCAAATTATATATATATATATATATATATATAGGAAACTGAACTAGGCCTCGAATGTCTGCAAGTGAAATAAAGGGAATTTACCAAACTAGGGCATTCTGGGTCATACAATTAATAAAGGGAACTCTAGGAGTCCGGATATCATACGCACAGGGATCTACTTAACATAACTTCAACTGAGTACCTTGATTACTCAAGTTCATCACTATTTGAGCTCCAAATATGAGTGTAAAGATATTGAAATTAATAATGTTTTTGCTTCTTTTGTTCTTATGCAATATTTTTGGTCTTTCAAATAATGATAGAATTTTGAAAGGGTTAATTGCATCAAAACACAGCAAGTTCCAAAAGAGTATAATCAGATATGATTAATTAATTGGTCTTTGCTCAAGGGGTACTTTGGTTAGATCCTGGCTAACTTCCACAAATCTAACTTTTCACACCACAAACTCTAGCTCTCAACCAGAAATCTGAGTGCTAGGCCATTACTTTTATGAAATGGGTCCCTTAAGGAAGAAATGGTCCTCAGACCCAGGTTTCCATCAATTCCATGAGTTGAATGAGACTTGATCCTCAAACCAAGGTTAACAAATCCCATCCAATGCAGCTTAAATCACTACCCTCTGATTTATTCACATCTCAACTCCATGGACAGAGGTTCAATGCCTTCGAATTAAAGAGAAGAACAACACTCCAATATTTAGCTCAAGAACAAACTAATCTGGGATCCACCTCTCTAAATCACACCTCAACTGTCACTTTGAGAGGATCTATGAGAAGAGATCTGAAGCAGCAAAACTAAGATCTATTCCAGACTAATGAAGCTTAAGAGAAACAAATTATGATTAAGTCATATAAAAACATAATCAATCATCAAACCAGCAATTAATATTCAATCGAAACTAATTCAATTAATTCATCCAAATTAGTTAGTCTTTCAATTTCCAAAATCTCAAACATCAATCCCAAGATGATCAGGCAAGATGACAAGGTTCGAAATCAGAAACATAAAGTAAAATGAGAAAGAATTCTAATGCCTTCACCAAAGAGAGCTTATTCAGCTGACTTAGTTGAGCTTTGAAGCTCCCTTTCATAGTGCCTTCTTTTCCAAGAAATTAGGAAGTCGGTCCCCCCCGAAAGTTACTCTGCCTAGGCACTTCTATTTATAGGCCCCTTGTAGTGGAGCCTAAAAGCGGCGAATCTGTGTGGACATAGAAAAAGCCCAAAGTTCTACCATAGTTGTGCCTGATGTTGCGACTGATGTCGCGGCTCTACTTTTGGTGTCGTGACTCTGCAATTTCCTTATTTGTACAATATCGTGACTCTGAGTGTCAATGTCATGACTTTGCTATGATGTTGTTGTTAGAGTCGCGACTCACCCAAAGTGGTGTCTTCAATATCATGACCTTGTTCTAATGTCGCGACTGAAAACATGTCGCAATATATCTTTAAAGATGAATTGTCATGACGAATATGTTGTGATTGCCTCATTACTATCCTGGTTGATGTGGTCATCATGGTCGATCCTTATGTTACCAACCTTTCAGCAGATGTCACGACTCTGTGGTCTTCTTAGATGTCGCGCTCTTTTCACCTAATGTCGTGACTCGATGATCTCTGACATTCCTGGCTTAATGTTGCGACTTGGATAGCACAGCCACTTTTGCTTCTTTTCTTGTTGTTTTCTTTGTTTTTCATGCTATTCCTGCAAAAACACTAAGTTTGGTGAAGTATCCATAATTTGCATTTAAAACTAGTATTCAACATAAAAAATCATGCAAGAATGGATAAAAAATAACCACAAAATTCATGCTTATCAAACTCCCCCAAACTTAAAGTTTTACTTGTCCTTAAGCCAAGAAAATAAGAATTTGATTGATTCTGTCAATCCAAAATAATGATTTTATGACTCATTATTTCCAACAACAGTTTGTATATATGATGGCTCTTAAGTTTAATGATTGATCAACTATGAAGAGAATTTCTAACATACACTTCAATCATAGGATTAGATTACTTGTATTTCAGTTTAAGCACGTATGGATAGCTCTCACATTTGCATACAGCTTTAGTTCATTGTTCTTGAATGACTGAGTGTGTGCTAGTTGTGCCCTATGAAAGGATCATCAAGTTAAGTATTTTTATGAGATCTAGGGGTGGTTATGGATGTTCTGATATGATTTTAGGTCCCATAGGCTTGTTGGTCAGATTATCCTCCACTAATGTAAGCATGACACAACCTTTAAGATCAAATAGGTCTTTAAAGCTTGTAATGTGAGGCTTAGATAAGGGTAGTTGAATAGGAATTTTAGGCAGACACCCGATCTCTAATTTTTGCTACCTATGATTGCATTTTGTAATTTCTTCACATATTTTTCCTTATGCTGTCAAATATACTTCCCCCAAACTTGTTTAGGTATCTACTACTATCTCCTTGCTACCATTCAATATTCACAATTTATGACATTCTCTTCACAAAACCACAACGAACCTCATTGAAATTCTCGAAATGTGCGACACTGTAGATGCAAGTGTGATCAAGAAATGTTGTGACATTGAAAACATTATGTCGCGACTCTTGCAAGAATGTCGCTACTCCAATTTTGGTGTCATGACTTTCTGATGACAACATGTCGACGACTCTAAGGAAATAATATTGCTACCTTGAGATTGATGTCTTGATAGTAATGTGTCGCGATAGGAATTTCAGTGACTCTACCTTGAGATTGATGTCTTGATAGTAATGTGTCGCGATAGGAATTTCAGTGACAAACTATGTCACGACAGGAAACTGTGTCGTGACAGAGTTGGTGTAGTGACAATGATGAGTCGTGATTTTTGGGCGAATGTGTGTGAGAAATGGTGTCGTGTCGAAATGACATTTTCCTCTTCTAATTTTCCTACCTACTTGTTTCCTCGATCTTATTCATTTCAGGGATGCTCAATTCATGAAACTATCGGCCAAATCATTATCACATATGTAGTATCATTTTAAACCGCAATTATCATCTCAAAAAATTTAACATCGATTAAACTGAAGTTGAATCTAACTAAAAACTAGAAGAAATCCAAAGGCTTTATTGATCAAACACAATTCAAACAAAAATTGGCAATGGATCTTGTATCTTCATTGGCAAATTCTTCTAGATCACAACACTGTAAGTGGCTGATAGGCTTACCACTCCTTCTTTATCAATTTTCCTCTTCTTGCTCAGAATATCTTTCATGAACTTGGCATAATGACATTCAGCCAATGCCTCGGCCAAAGGGATATTCACCTCTATCTTCTTCAACATGCTCAAGAATTTAGAGAATTGATGATCCATCTTTGATTTCTACAACCTCTAAGGGAATGGTACTAGAGGTAAATAGACTTTAACCTCCTCTTTCTTTTGCAATTTTCTTTCTCAACTAGCTGCTCCTACTGCAGCATAGATTTTCTTCTCTCTTCAGTCAATTCTGAATTGTTATGCTCACTTTCTTTTCCAGTTTCTTCTTCCTCTTCCTTCTCAGTTCTTATTTTCTCATCTTCCTTTCTTTTCTGAAGTTCTTTGTCACTCAAAGTAATTACCATACAGTCCTTGGGATTCTTCTTCGTGTCACTTGGGAAGGAACCCCTAGATTGATTTTGCATTGATAGGGCCAACTGCCCCACCTAAGTCTCTAGATTCTTGAGATATGCATTAGTATTGGCCTGAAACATAGTTGTGTTTACATGGAATGTTGCTAGCTTAACAAATTTTTGTTCATGAATGTTCAGCAGTCTTTTGTTATGTCACATGAAGCTCAACACCTGGTCTTCAAAAGACTAAGACCTACTTTGGCCCTGGCTCTCAGCTCTTTGGCTGCTTTGCTATTGTTACCCTTAGAAACCTTGTGGAGCATACTGCTGATGATAGTTCTGTCCTGGTCTAGGACCTTAGTGCCCTCCACTTCCATAGGAAAAATTCTCATGGTTTCTCAATGCAAGTGTGTAATGGGTTAGAAGGTTGTTGTTAGGCTTGAAATTATAGCTTATTTTGCCACTTACAAATTTAGCCTCCTCCACCTGATAGGGACCCTCTTAAGCAAGTCCCTCATCAGTCATGCATTTCTGCTCTCTTCCTTCTTCTATTTCCATTAGCTACTTGAATGGCTTCTCCTTTTTTGAGTACTCATCTTACTAAATCCCGGCAAATCTAAATTTGCTTCAATTGCAGTCATCTTGTTCAGCTCTAGCATACCTCCTCTTTTAAATCTAATGCTGCTCTCTAAAGTCTTAGCTGGAGCTCTAGAGTTTCTTTTGGCCAAATCTTCAATGAGTTGGTTAGCCTTTTTAGAACTCTTCCTTTTGAATGCTCCATAACAGGTTGCATATATGATTCCCTTTGAAGAGTAATTCATTGCATGATATAAAATTTCCATTTGGATGATTTGATCAATCCCATGCATTGGACATCTCTTCAGTAATTTCTTGTACCTCTCACAAGCATTGTAGAGGTTTTTTTTCTTCTCCTTGCTTGAAGGTTATAATATCTTTTCTTCTCTTTGAGGTGAGGGCTAGTGGGAAAAACCTTTCCATAAAAGCTTCAACCAACTGTTTCCAATTGTCAACTTATTCATATGGTAGTGACTCAAACCAACTGGCTGCTATATCTCTCAAGGAAAAGGGGAATAACTGCAGCTTGATAACATTTGGATTAACCCCATTCAGTTTGACAGTGTTTTCCATCCTTAGAAATCTCCTCAAGTGCTCATTGGGATCCTCTTAGTTTTGATAAATTAGTGTTGCCGCTATAGTGATTAAAACAGCTTCAACTCAAAGTTATTTATCGAAATGGGTGGTTGTCTTACAACTGAGTAAGCATTTTTTTATGACTAGCCTCCAAAAGTCTTCCATTGTCCTTTGTCTTTAAGGCCTTTCTATTGTTCGCTTTACCGATACATGCTGATCAGTCCTTTCTTGCTCTGTCATAGCTACTACTTCAGCAACTCTCACTTTCTTCAAGTTTCGATTATTCGCACCAACTCAATAGCCAATGGTAGGAGTTCCGTACGAGGATGTACGTGTAGAATGAGTTATGCAGACATGATGGGAATGATGATTATAAGGAATATGAGCAGAAAGAGTACACTTGTGTGGTGACGAAGCTCATGTTATCTTTGAAGTGTGGTGATGAGACTCAACGCCATAAGCTATTTCACACTAGGTGTACTATGAAAGGGAGTTTGTGTGATCTTATTATTGATAGTGGGAGTTAGGAGAACATAATAAGCAAAGATGTTATGGAGAGGCTACGATTAGAGGCGAACTCACCGACCCATATGCTATTGTTGGATTAAAGAAGTTGGTGGTATTCAGGTTTATGAGAGCGTTGTAAGGTGCCCTTCTCTATTGACAAGTATAATGATGAGGTGTCTTATGATGTGGTGAATATGGATGCTTGTCATATTTTATTTAAAGCGTCCTTGGCAATATAATGTGGATGCTAAGCTTTTCGGGCGAGATAACATCAATTAGAGAAGAGGGAATAAAATATACACTAGTGTCTTTCACTAGGAAGGAACCAATCCCGAGGCTTACAGCGAAGGGAAAGAACTTTCCTAACTTTTGTGCATGACCACGTCTTCACTTATGGACGAGTGTATGTGATTTCGGGAAGAGCATTTGATGATTTGTGAAGGAAGTGAAAGTAATGATTTAGTTGGGGCTTAAATTCCAATGAGTGCAAACTGTTATTGGAGTTTGATACTGTGATTCTTGAAGATTTACCTGCATGATTACCTCCTTTGTGTAACATACAACACCATATAGATTTGATTCCAGGTGCTACTTTTCCTAATCTACCTCATTCTAGGATGAGTCCTAAGGAGAATGGAATCTTAAGGGAGAAGGTAGAAGAGTTGCTAAGCAAGGGGCATATTTAGGCTAGCATGAGCCCATGTGCAGTTCTAGCTTTGTTGACGCCTAAGAAAGATGGGAGTTGGCGGATGTGTGTTGATAGTAGGGCGATCAACAAAATTACCATTGGATATAGATTTTCTATTCCAAGGTTGGATGATATGCTCTATTAGTTCAGTGGAGCAGTTGTGTTTAGCAAGATTGACTTGAGGAGTGATTATCATCAAATCAGAATCTGTCCAGATGATGAGTAGAATATAACATTTGAGACAAGGGATGGGTTGTGCAAATGGTTAGTCATGTCTTTTGGGCTAACAAATGCTCTTAGTAATTTTATGTGGATTATGAATCAGGTACTACAACCTTTCTTGGGAAAATGTGTAGTTGTTTATGTAAAACCCGAGAAAAGTCGAATTTTCTTAAAAAATAGCAAAACATTAAATCACCACTATAATACAGGTTGAAAACCTAGAAATTTTCTAGATCTCGAATAATGAAACGGACAACACCATTGGATTCGTCTCGTGAAATCTAGTTACAAAGACGAATTTCATTAAATTTCAGGATGGTCAGATTTTTCACGAATTTCGGGGCAAAAAGGAATCCAAATGGGTGGGTAACACATGGCATGATGCATGCATTCCATGTGGGTGACACATGACATGCATGCATGCATGCATGCCATGTAGATATGTCCAGTCTATAAAAACGGACCGGTGGAGGAAAAGAAAGGGAAGAGAGGAAAAGGAGAAGAAAGAAGGGGAAGTGTAATGACCTGCTCCTTTGAATTTCGACGACCACCGATGATCGGAGTTCGTCAGGCCCAGAGTTAAAGTTGGCTACGCTCCAAGAGGTAGAGATTTTTCCTACTATGGTTAATTTCTACTTAAGTGTCATGTAGGGCCGTGTGACTAAGAAACCCTGAGTCGTCTGGTTGTATGGTCATCGTCCTTCTCTACTACATTCACTACCTTCCATTTAGGACATTCATTGGAACGGTGGCTAACCTCTTCACATCTGTAGCACTTAACAATGAAAGGTCTTGCATAAAGGTTACTGTTTTTGGCAGGCACAGAAGTATTACCCTTACCTCCTTCCACTGCTACACTTTTCCTTTTCCTACACCAACATTGACAGTCTCCATAGTTTCGGACACAACTAGAGGTGTTTTTCCCTTGTCACTTAGAGCCTTATTGTCTACCCCTCCATATCTTTTATAATTAGTACTACGAGTTTGCTCCAGAATAAGTAAATCATCTTTCATTGCCAAATTTCTAGCCTCTTGCACACTGAAAATCATCTGCATCCCAATTTTATCTTTAATAGCTTGCTTTAACCCACTAAAATATCTCATCGCTTGTTGGTTCTCACTTTCTAATAACTGATTCCTCTCTACTAATCTAAAAAATTTAGCAATATATTCATTCACACTCTTACTACCCTGTGTACATCTTTGATAAAAATAAAAAATATATTGCTCATAGTCCGAAGGCAAAAATCTACCTCATAATAATTGTTTCATCGAACGCCATGTTTGAATCGGACCGGTTAAAATACGATCGATTATGGTGTGGGCCCACGATTTAATGGCGGCATTATCTGAAATTTACGTCGGTGAAGATCATAAATTTGTACTCAATCCCACGGTATCCATAAAGGAATGGCCAGGCAATCTGCATTTAACAAAACCCTCTTGAAGACTTTGAAAAAGCGTCTACATTCAGCTAACGAAAAATGGGTGGACGAGCTACCAGAAGTTCTTTGGGCCTATAGGACAACCAGCCGGAAGCCGACTTGAGTGTCACCATTAGCCCTCACCTTTGGGATAGAGGCCATCATTCCAATAGAAATTGGGACGCCCACACTCCGGATTGAAATACCTGGAAAGACTAATACTAAAGCTATCACCAAAGACCTAGATATGGCAGATGAGCTCCAGGAAGCAATCGCTATATGTATAGCCTCGTACCAACAAAGGATGACAAATCTATATAACTGATGTGTAAGGTTATTATGCGATTACGAGCGGAGACCTAGTTTTAAAAAGGGTCTTTGAAAACACGGCTGACCCGGTAACTGGCAAGTTCCAACCCAATTGGAAGGGGTCGTACATGATAGTGAAAGTGGGGTAATTTGGCTTATACGCACTAAATAAACTAGACGGGACTCAAGTACCTAGGATGTGGAATGCTACATCTTAAGAATTGATATCAATAAGTTCTCTTATTTAATAAAATTTTCCTTTGAAGTGGTTTCTTTCAATCTTTGCAATTGCCCCCATGTAAAAGCCCAAATGTGGCTCTAAGCTTGTTGGCACTTTCAAAATCCCAAAAGTGGCTCCAAGCCTGCTGGTACTTTCAAAAACCCAAATGTGGCTCCAAGCTTGCTGCCACTTTCAAAAGCCCAAATGTGGCTCCAAGCTTGCTGGCACTTTCAAAAGCCCAGATGTGGCTCTAAGCCTACTAACACTTTCAAAAGCCCAAATATGGCTCCAAGCCTACTATTACTTTCAAAGCGAATGTGGCTCGAGTCTACTTGCACTTTCAAAAGCTAGATGTGGCTCAGGCACGCTGGCACTTGCAAGACGAACTTATGGCCCCGAGCTGTAGTACTTTCAAAGACCAGGACACGGCTCTAAGCCTACTGGCACTTTCAAAAGACCATAGATATCGCTCTAAGCCTATTGGCACTTTCAAAGGGACAACCTTGTGGCTCATAGCCCACTAACGCATGTTGAAGCACAACGATAGCTCTAGCCTACTAATGAATAAAAACTTTGTTGCTACATGTTGAATACACAAAAGAGCAATAATTATAACGGAATTTAGCACCTTCAGGTCATACTTTGCTCACATTTTGCATAAGAATAGGTACTTTTAATTATTTTCGTGTTTTTGGACTTGTACAGGTTTTTCAGGTTTTCATACACCAATTGTACAAGGGTTCGTGTTTAGAAAGTAGATATGGATCATTGAGGATGATGTAGCAAGCTTGGTGGTTCGGGAAGTGCAGCAATGCTGGGAGCAAGTGCGAGAGCGGGTGTGCCGGTGCAGCTCGGGCTTGTATCGGTACACCCAAGCTAGAATTCAACAATGGCCAACCTGTACCGGTACCGCTCTGACCTGTACAAGTACACCCATGCAGAAAAGCACAAGTAGCAAAACGGTATCGGTACCGTACTAACTGTCTGCAGGGTACCGGCATGTGGAATTCACGGGGTGGCTGAAACAGATTCTAATGCAGAAGTGCGATCGTCCTTGACCATCAACTCGAGATCACAATGGAAAAAATTATAAAAGCTAAAGGAAAGAGGTGGAGGGCGGCTTTTTGATTTAGAGGTTTGGTTTTTCATAAAGTGTGTTCTTTCTCATAGTTTGGGCTAGGGTTTATAGAGTAGGGTTAGAAGACTTCACTTTTTTTTGCATATTTTTGGATTTCAAGTTCATGTAACCTTGTATTAGATCCTACGACTCATTTTCTCCTTGATGTTACCGTATTTTTTTATTCTTTGGCTTTGCAATTGAAGTTTGACTTTCTCAAGTTCCTTTTATGAATAAATTCTCATCAATTATGACTTGTTTTATAATTCCAATGAAGTTCTAATCTCTTATGATGGGGTTCTAACGGAAACTCACCCTGATCAAGGTAATAACCCTCAATTCCTCTTTTATACTTCAATGGGATTGTGTGATGTTAAGCACTTGTAGAGAAACTTTATAAAACCTTAGTTGGGCATCCTCTTGACAACGTGTGAGCGAGATCCTCGGTACACGTTGTACTTGATCACAAATGCAAGCTAAGAGTCTGAATTAGTTGTTGAACAAGTGTTTAACATCCCTCGATCGTTTTTCATCCTAAAAGAGCGTTTAAAGCAAAATCTTCCATCGAAGACCATTCATCAATGGTTCTTAGATGAGACTGTAAACTAAGAGGCGAGAATTACTTGATCAATCGAGAGTGGAAACCTAAGAACCCCATCAATCATCTTCTTGTTGTAAAATAGTCTATTTAATTAATTACTCAATCAACCAATCACAACCCCATAATTTCCTTTTTCAAATACACATCTTTGGAGGAGAATAGCTCCTGGGGATCAACTAAAAGACCACTCCCTGTGGAGATGACCTATGGACTCCCACAGTATTACAATGCTAGACAACCTTAATTCCTACGCTTGGGAATAAAATTCAGCATACGAATAAGAACGAAGCACTACACAACTTGTCATTTTTTACTGCTTCTGAATTCTGTCACGATATAGATTTCTTTGTCGCGAAAAAACATCTTGTCTTTCAGCCTTGCTCTATGTTGTGACATAAGTTTGAAATATCACAACATAAAATACACTATCGCAACAGTCTTCTATTCTCCAATCATCATCTTTTTGTTACGTCATAGTTTTCTTTTGTACCGCCGCGAAATTTACGCCTCCCGGCTCTTCAAGTTTGTTCTGACATTCTTTTTATGTTGCGGCCTTACTTTACGGTTCTTCTCAACCTCTGTCGCGACAATAATTTCTTTTATCGCTACAGAGTTTCTCACAGTTGCTTGGGTCTGTTGTCGCGACAGACTTTTTCTTTATTGCGACATAATCTTGTTGTCTTGCACGATTGAGGCGGAACTACGTATTTGAAAAATTTTTCTTTGTCAGTGTATAATCTTCTTTGATCTTTGTCGTTGGCTGAACTGTTTGTTGCAACATTGAAATTTTTGTCGCGACAATCTTGTCTTGGCTTGCCTCATTGCTCTTCCATTTTCTATCGCGACATAATTTTTTTTTGTTGAAGCGAGAGAGCTGCCTCTGACAGCTTTTAATGTCGCGACATAAAATTGATTACTGAGATAAAACTCTATTTCCACTGCTTGATCATTGTCGCGATAAAGATCTCTGCCTTCAGTTCTTCATTGTGTCGCGACATACTTTTCTACTTCGCAACATTCATCTTGCAATTCTTCACATCTTTTGTTGCGATAATAGATTTCTTTGTCGCGACATACTTCACTTCAACCTTATGTTGTGTTTGTTACGACATAATGCTTCTCTATCGCGACAAAGTTGTCTTGCCTTCCATTGTTGATTATAAATTTTGTGTCACGACAGAGTTGTCTTTTGTCGCGACAAAGCTTTTCTACCATCTTCAGTTCTTTATGTCACGACAGAGTTGTGACACGTCGCGACAAAGTTTTGTCTTACGGCGAGTTGAGTGATCTTTGTGGCAACATAGGCGCTTCTTGTTACCATAAGCCTTGCTTGTTCTGTGAGATCTGTCGCGACATAAAATTTCTCTGTCGCGACAAAGATTTCTGCCTTGGCCAATTTTCTACTTTTCTTGCTGGAATTGTCTCTTTTTCATTTAAAACTTGCAAAACACAAAGTGGGTGAATATTCCATAATTCAGCATTAAAATTTCTCATAAACTTCTATAAACATGCCAAAAAAATGGATTAAAACTAGATGAGTTTAGGACTCATCAATAATCATGTTGAATTATATTAAGTGAAGAAATGAAAGGGGATGGTTCATACTTTAATTGGGGTTCTTTGATGATTAGATGTTTCACAAATAATTTGAGTGGGAGGAAAATATTGCATACTGTTAATTATGTGTTGATTGAAAAATGTTAATTGTGAAATTTTGAGGAAAGCCATAAGACTGTCGCAACAAACATTTCTAGGTCGCGACGTTGTTTCAACTCTGTTGTGACATTGGTTCTCTTTGTCGTGACAAAGAGTGAATTATCTTATTCGAAGTCACAGGAAAATATATCGCGACATATTTCTTTATGTCACGACCCGAGTTATTTCTAGCGCGGATCTTGCGAAAATGTTTATGCGACATTATCATCTGCAATAATAGCGATATAAGTACACTTGAACATCCACATTTTTATGTCGTGACATTCTTTCTTTGTCACAACAAGGGCATTCTTTAGTGATTACAAAAATATGTCACGACATAAATGTCGTGACACAAAATTGAAAAGGGAATAAACCCTAGGTTAGTTTTTTCGCGACATTTAATGAAGGCACAACAAGACAGTTGGTCTATAAATAGACAATTTTTTAAATATAAAAGGTCATCTTCCTCATAAACCATCAACCCACTCATCTTTCCTCACCGATTCTCTCTCTTTCCTTTTCGAAAACCCTAGATTCCCAAAAACTTATTATGACCATGTCTGAGTCGTCGCACCTTGTTCCTAACCTGAACGAAATGATGGAAGAGTACGTGAAGTGAGAAGAAGCGTCAAGAAACTCAGTCGAGGAGCATTCTTGGAATGAAGAAAGACGAAGCGAGGAAGCAAGATTGAGTAATAAGCTGAAAAAACCAGAAAGAGAAAAAGATGAGCTGAAGAAGCTGGAAGTTTGAAAGTTGAAGCGAGGAGGAAAAAAAAAGCGATAGATTTCAAAGAGGACTTATTTCTCTTGGAGAGACAAGTTATAGCATTGGGACTTCATTGGCGAAAAGAGGTTTCAGTAGGTTAATCTCACCCTTCCAAGAAATTACTGAGAAGAGAGGATGACACCTCTTCTGTGAGCATAAGGCTCCTGGATTTCTAGATTTGGTGAAGGAATTCTACAGTATGGGTGATTTGAAGAAAGAGCGTATGTCAAAGGAAATGGATATCACATTCGATGAGGAGAACATAGACCAAACTTTCAATCTAAGCGAGAAAGAATGGTTCGAAGTTCAAGAAACTAGTAAAAGAACCAAATTTCCAAAGATTGGATTCTTGTGATGGGAAGGGGAAATGGAATGCTGAGGAAAATCCCATGACTCCATTGCACGAGGATCATTGACTGAATAGGCCAAGGTCTAGTTTTATTTCATTTGCTCAGTCATTTTACCTTCGAAACATTTGAGTACAGTCAGGGAGAAGGAGGTAGTACTTTTATATGCCATCTTGAAGGATATAAATTCGGTGTTGGAAAAATAATAAAAAAACTCGATTTTGAGTTATTACCGGTGGAAGTAGTTACTAGGACTAGTCCCTCATCAAAACTAATCCTGGGTTGTGCATTATAGCCAGTGTGGAAGGAGATTATGAAAAAGAGACTGTCACAAGACCTAGTACGACATTGATAGGAATAATTAAAGGAGCCTAGAGCAGAGTAAGGAAAAAGAAGCAGAAATTGGAAGAGGAAAGAGATAACACTAGAAATAAATCAAATACATTTTTATAGTGCACAACTTAAGAGCATCAACGAGGCAAAGCAGGTTTGAGTACATTTTGATAGTATCTCAGTTTAAGGCAAAATCCATCAGGAAGCGAGCGAAGCTCGGAGCATCATGGTAACAATACATAATTGATGGAATGCTGAAAGCTATGAAGACGAGAAATCTGAGAGGGACAAGCAATTTAAAAATCAGCTCAATTCTGGGATGAGTACATGGATCTGAAGAATTTGAGAAAAGATATCGAGAATTTGGAGGAAACACTTAGACAAAAGAGAGATGAAGAGTGGAAGAAGCGAAACTAGAAACAAGAGGGAAAGAACTAGAGTGAAAGACTCGGGAGCAAGGAAGATGCTTTCCTTTCAGATCAGTTGAGGAGGGATAGTGAGCTATTGAAGATCGTGAAGGAGAGAGAGGATGCTATGGAGAAGAACATGCTGCAAAAGGCAGATGCCTTCGGTTACTTATATGAAGAACATCACAAGGAAATAAGGCTCCTCATAGAACGAAGGGACAAAGAAATGGAAGCAACCTTAAACTATAGGGAGAAATTGTGGACGAAAAGTTTAGATATGATCAACAAGAATTTGATAAAAATGTACTCTGCCCAAGGTGAGTTTAAGGGCACCCTAAACTCTATTGGGCAAAGACTAAATGATCTTATTAAACAAATGGCTCTTTCAATGGAGTGGTCTGCATTCAACAAAGCTGAGGAAGGTAGCAGGTCCAAGCAACCCCAAGTTCAAATCCACGACTTCTCCTTCTGCTTGGGTTAGTTTACAAGTTTGAATCAGTAATTTGAACCATCCCGTAGGCATGATAGAAAAGGAAATAAATTCACCCTATTGTCTCTTCCCTCATTATTTGTAACAAAATCTCTCATACCTGGAAACTCAAAATGAAAAAACCTTTACAATAATTGGTGTCCACTCTCATTTTTCATTTCTTTTGTGGTTGTTTTTATTTCTTTCTTTGATTTTAAATAATTAGAATTTGATGACTTTTAGTGTATAGCTTTGCTGAATAATAGAGAAACTAACTCTTAGGTTGATTTCTTTGAATAGCGTGAATTGTTTGGTAGAATTTGAAAGATGATGAAATTGAATTGTTGTTATGGTAAATTTCTCTGAATTGAATGGTTTGATTTAAATAAGCTTTTAACTTGTAAAATAGCATAGCAACATATCCAGGAACCAAACAAGAATTTGATAGATGAATTGGGGTAGGATGAAATGAACTGAAAGAGGAAAGTTGTAAGGATATTAATGAATGTGTTGAACTTCAAGAATAGGAAGATTGCAACAATTGATGGAACAAATAAGACCTATGATTATGTTTTATGTGATTTGAGTATTATGAATCACGATAAACAACACACATGATCAAAAGTATCTCTGAAACAAATTGTGCTAAGATTAGGGACATCTTTTGTGATCTATCACAGTTAAATCCTCAAATGTCCTAGAACTTGTTAGATTATTAGTCAAGGTGAAATCCTAAGCAATACCACTAATAGGAAATGATATAGGCCATTCTTGGAAGATTGAGCCTTTCAAAACCTACCTTTATAATATGCATAAGCATACACATCAGTTCCTTATTTGAGCCAATAACGATTTCATCATCAACCAACAAATGAAAACCTTAGATCCTCCCTTGAACATAATCCTCAATAAAAAAAGAACCCTTATTTACCCATATTACATGACAAATACATCAATGATAGAAAGAGAAAAAGTTTGGGGAGTATTATTTCATTACGAAGAAGGATGAGAAGGGTTGAGAAAAGAAAATCAATTGAGACAAGGAAAGATGAAAAGAATGAAGAAAAGAAACTGTGAAAAGAAAAGTATTAAGGTGGAATGAGTTTGGTCTTGTAGCCTTCATCCCTTTAACAATTAAGTTCTTAGGGGTGTTCAACACCTAGTACCCTAATACTAACTGGTATGGGAGATCTTGTGACCCGAGAAGTTACGTTAAAGAGGGTGGTAGAAAGCTTAAAAAGCGAAAACATTGCTATTCATAAACAACGATAAAGATGAAAAGTAAAAAAAAAAAAAACCTCCTAAGATGAGAAGGAGAGTTTATAGTATGAGTGTGGTCGAGAAAGTACCACGATAGAGAGTATCGAAGATACACTTGATCAGTGGGAGGTTAGAGAGTTGACATCAATGGAAAAATCAAGGAGAAGTGCATAATGAAGCGAGTATGTTAAGTTTTAAGTGAAATCTAGGTAAAATTGAGCCTAAATTGTCGATTATCTACCAAATTACCACAGCCACTCATTATAAGCCTAAAAAGACCTAATTGATTAAGAGGTGGTATATGCTTACATTAGTGGAGATTAATATTAAAATCAAGCATATGGGACTTTAAAGAATAAAGGAGAAGTATGTTATCTGAGTATTATCCCAGAAGATTAACTAATCTACCAAGGAAGAAAAGAGAAGACCAACACACACTCACAAATCAGGGTTGAATAAATGAAGAACTGAAGGCAGAAATCTCTGTCGCGACAATGATTGAAAAGTTTTTGAACCACAATGTCGCAATATTATTAGCTCTGTCACGACAATGATCAAGCAATGGCAATAGAGTTTGTCTAAAAAATAAAATTTATGTCGCAACAATAAAAGCTGCAAAGTAGTTGATCTTTGTCGCAACAAAATAAAATTATGTCGCGACAGAAAATGGGAGAGAAATTGGACAAGTCAACACAAGTTTGTCGCGACAAAGATTTCAATGTTGCAACAAACAATTTAGTCAGTGACAAAGATCAAAGAAGGTCGCGACATAGAGTTTGTCATGACACAGAGTTCAGTCTTAGCAGTGCAAGACAACAAGACTATGTCGCGACAAAGAAAAGCTCTGTCGCGATAACAACAACATGCAACTGTGAGAAACTCTGTTGTGACAAAAGAAAATATTGTCATGGTGAAGAGACAACTCTAGAAGAATGTCGCAACATAGCAAAGAATGTCGGGACAAGTGGAAGAAGTGAGAGGCTTATCGTGACAAAGAAATTTATGTTTGCAACATTTTGAGGGCAATAATAAAAGAATGACAAGTTAGTTTGCAACAAAGTTTTTATGTTCTTGACACAAAACACTCATGTCGCAACAATCACTAGACAACTTCAGCATAACTAAGTTGCGACATTGTCAATTATGTCGTGACAGAATCTAAGAAGAAAGCAAGAAACCATGTCTTGGCAGAAATTGCAAGCCATGACAAGAGCTGAGGAACAAAGATGATAACTATGTCGCAACATAATTTTCTATGTCGCGACATAATTTTTCTATGTCAGCGTCAAGCAACCAAATTGGGCGAAATTTTGGGATCCTGATTTCAACCTTGATCACATTACATCATTTGAAAATCTATAAATATAAGCATCACAGGGCCTTGTGTGCACGGCTTAAAGCTAAACGAGAACTTCTAGTAGGCTGGGACGCTCTTTTTATATGTTATTTTTCTTTTATTTTCTTTTATTTTCTTTTTTTCTCGATTAAGTTTTAGAGTAACATTTTTAGTTAGTTATTTTAGGATTGAGCAGTGATGGTGCAAAGTTTAATTGGTTTTCTCTATAAAGTATGTTTTTTCTAAATATCGATTTAAATGGAATTTGGAAATTTTATGGAGTTCATCCATTTCAGTTCGTTTGCAATTTCAGTGAATTTGCAGATCCCGGTTAGTCAGCATTATTTGTCATCTAGTTTTGAAAGACTAAGCTCCACGGGGGTGATCGATGTTAATTAAAGTTTCTACTGATTTGAAGAACGTCATAGTTCAAAATCTTGAATTTATTTAGTTGGTGTTGTTCTTGTATTAGTTGTTCAAAATATTAGTAGCGTGTACCCAGATAAGGACTATATCTTGCTCTGATTTCTAGGAGGCTCTCTGTGTGACACAGAGATGAAAATTCCTGGGAGTATAGAGCGGTTACTTGGGGGTATGATAGACTAATATTGAGGAACTAATGAACTGAAAGAGCCTAACCCGATAAATCAACGGTTACTCATGGTGTGAGGATTAGTTGGATGATATATCAATTTAGTTGATCAGAGGTTTCTCCTCTGTATGATGAAAGGATCTTGATCTCATATTAGCTGAGATCTAATCAAGGAGATAGAGAAATTTGTCAGATTCGATGGATGAGGTGCCAATTAAATTGGGAAGGCTTGCACTATCCTGTCCATAGGGGCAAGCGGTCTTCATTCCTAAGAAAATGGTGTGAAGTACTAAGAAGGAAAAATACTCAGATCTTAGAAAGAAGTTTATATTCTACAAGTAACTAAATAGACTCATGTATCCGAAAGGAACATGGATCTCTAATTAATTAAATGTAAGGTGCATGGAGAAATCCAAACTATACTACCTTGCATCTTTGACAAGTTTAGATTTCAAACTTATGGCTGAACCATGTTATAAAATGATGCAGAAATTGATAATTATACATTGAAATATTTCCCAGTGTTACTTACCCAGTGAACTTGTCAATCCAATTATTTTGAATTCTTTAAATATAGTTATAGAATTTTATATAATTTTTACTTTTCCTTTAGTATAAAACCAAATCACTTTTATATTTGGAGTTCAAATAGCACTGATCTTGAGTAGATGGGAGTGAGTGATGTTTTAGATTCTTCATCAATCCTCATGGGAACGATATTTGGACTTAAATCCACTTTATTACTTGTATGCCCTATGCACTTCTAGTGATCTAGACCAAAACACATTTTCAATTAAAGCCTTCTCATCCAAGGCAAACAACATATTTTATATCTTTAAAATCAGTTAACAAGTTTTTTGCGTTCTTGCACCAGGACTAGTTAGTCTTTAGTATGAGTGGCCCGGAAAATTGGTCAACAAGTTTTTATGCCGTCCTTCGGGAACTGAATAGTCTTTAGTGGTAGGATCAAAGTTTTCATACGCCTCTTCATATTTAGTAAATTTAGTCTTCAACGATTAGTCATTTTTTGGTCTATGTGTAAAAAAATAAGTCTAACAAATGCCTAGAGAGTAAGGTTTTTAGAAACCTGTGGAAACAAGACTGCAATAAGGAAAGAGTTTTGAGAAGTAGTAGAAAAGGGAACACTTGGAGCCTAACCCCTATATATAGGGGCGTAACATCAACAAGTGCATTAAATGTGTCGTCAGACACCTTAAGAAAATGTGCGCCTCCCACGCGCTTCGTGCCCTTACATGTTGCACCTTTTGGTGCGTTCAATGAATGTGTTAGTTATCCTTGTCCTTTCAACTTTCCACACCCTAGGTTTAAAGCATAATATTTTCCCCAATTGAAAAAGAAAAAATTTCTACTCAAGGAAAATGGGGGCATTATGAGTACCATGGTATTTTTTAGACCCGATACTCGATAGACGGGGCTCGTTTGGCGAAGCCGGTGATAAGAAGCGGCCCAAGCCCGCTACCATATTAAAGCTAGGGGCACTGCTAGACAAAAGAATGCAATCCATACAGTGAAAATTAGGTGTCTCCCCTAATTAATGCGGTCGAGACAGCTCGTTTAGAGTTTTAAGTCCCCCAACCGGCCATCCTTTCGAGTATGGCAAGTTCATTATTGATAAATAGATAAAGTGAAATACACCAAAAGGATATTTATCTGCAATTTTCCTAGTTTCCAAATCCCATACTTCTTGAAGGAAAGATCTTTGATATGAAAGAATCAGTACTTGATAAGGGAAAATCAGTCCTAGATAAGGAAAAATATATTTATCCTTAAAAATAGGAGATTACTTTCGGAGATAGGGAGGAGATTCAGCAACAATTTTCTCTAAATCAAGAAGATTCCCCACGAGGGAGAGGTAAGCAATTCCAACTGCACATACTTTCTTCTTCTTCCTCTCCATACTTTCGCTGACTTGATCATTGGAGGAGAAAGCATTATTTGATCAGGATCGCCTTTTTTGCAAGTTTACATTACGTCGTTGATGCCCCAAAGGTTAGACGATCAAGGTAATAACAATACTTCTGATACTGATTTTAGGAATTCATTTCAATTTTAATATTTTTTATTTTTAATTATTTTTAAATACTAGAAAAATGAGAAACATGATAATAGTTCAATTTACTTTTCATCTTGGCATAAGGCTTACTTCAACTTTGTAGATGAGAATTGGCAAACAAACTAGGGTTAGTAAGAAGAAAGGAGCAATTAAGTCATATTTGTGAAGTCTTTGGAACTAGGGAATAGACTTGCCCTTTATTTTTCTTCCATAGATTTATTTTACATTTATGATTAGAAAACTTAGCTTCTCATCCTTTAGTTTTATAACAGTTAATGCACGAGAATGATATATACTCAAATTTTCTTACCCCAAAAAAATATTTCGCATTTTGAGTTTCAAGTCAATTATTAAGATACATTGACCCTATTGGAGAAAACTCTTGTATATTAATTTCAAGTCATATTAGTGTTTGTTTAACAAAAACAATAAATGAAACATTAGGATTAGGTAGCCATGCAAAAGCAACTCCAATGTTACTTCAATAAAACAACTATTAAGTTCTTAAAGTTGTATATCTATAGCAGCAAAAAATAACTAAACTTGATAAGGATGCAAATTCATAATTTCATGAGTTTTATGTACTAATCTCCTTTGAGTTAGAAATGTTATCATCTATATTGGGAATGTCAATATTATGTTTTTTCACAAAAACAAGAAACTAAATCAAATACGAAACCTTAATCACTTTCTCTTTATTTGTGATTGTTGCTTACATACTCTAACCAAAGTCATGGTATTAACATGTTGAACATCCCTCTATAATATTTGCAACAATTCAATTGTAATGTTAATATAAATTACATCAAATATGAAGTAAAGACAAAGTAAAATGATTAGATCAACTCTACTAAGTTAGTTGCTTCATATATATTTTCTTGAAATTGACATCTTGTGATCATAAGTATATTATAAATGGAGAATATGTTAAGTTTACATGATGTATTATGAAAGCCTCTAAACTAGCTTATTTGAAAATCCTAGGCACCACTTCCTCTATTCTCTTTTTCATACCCTTGTTTGTTAGAGAGGATGAGTGGTTTTGTTTTGTCATTTTGAGCTGAAATGACCCACTTAATCGTTTCTTCCTCGGAAATATGGGATTATTTTTTCCAATTAAGTGGTTTATTCGACACAAATCTAGGTTTGCCTTTGTTTTTTCGTGTTTTTGTCACTAACCTGTTGCAGCATGTTTTGTCGCCTACTTATTTTGGTGGGTAGTTATGTCGAAGATGGTTAGCTTCTTTGTGAGTTTTGCAATGGAGATAGTTCGATCGTGAAGTCATCGATTAAACATGTGTTCGTTTAATTTATCTTGTAGATATATAATCTTAAGTATTATGCATTTTGGATTATCAAATGTGTAGGCTTTGAGCTAAATCTTTTGTTACTATTAACCTAGATGTTGCCAATCAAATGTGGATGTTACGTCATCTTAAAGTTTTAGCATTTTTTATTGTATGTTTTGCTTTTCGGTGTATTGGTAACCCAAATCAATAAATTTATACATTTTCAAAAAAAAAAAAAAAGATAAGTAAATCTTCTAATGTGAAAAAAGATAATATTATCATTTCTCCCCTCATTAAAGGGCATTTAAGTAATTTCATTATTATATATGATATGTGATGTCATTTAATTCAATTTTGGTAATTAAAATATCTAATAAACTTTGATTGGTTAGGAATTATTGAACAAAAATTAAGTCTACTTACTTGATTGAATAAAAAATAAAGTTGAAACATTAAAATATAAAAAAAAATAAAAATGTTTAGACATTTTGATTGAACAAAAACAAACTTAGAGACACCAAATAGAAAAATTTTAAAAATTTAGATATTTGATTAAGCAATAAAAGTTGAGACACTCAAATAGAAAATTCAAAAGTTTTAGACATGGATTGAACAAAAATTAAGTTGAGACATCAAAATAGAAAACATAAAAAGTTTTTCGAAGAAAAAATAAAAAAGTGAGACACCATTTATTTAATTAACACATTTTTTCACTTCTTATTTTAACGTTTTGAATTTTCCTTTCATGAATGGGCATGGGTTGCAATTAAGAGTTTTTGAGAGTTTCTTATTTATTTTTATGGTATATGAGGGAAATGAGTTTCTTATTATTTGACTTTTTCTTTTTCATTTGTTACTTCTTAGGTCTTCAGGACAATCTTAACATTCTAGTAAAAAAAGTCATTTACAGGAATTATCAAACTTTGAACCCACCCTTAATGGTAATTATCAAATTTACTTATCTTTACAAGTAATTTTTTTTTTGTTGACCCACTCTTTTCTGATTTTTTTTTTATGCAATAAAAAATATGAGGAAAGGAAAATTATGTAACAAAGAAGAAGAAATGGAGATAATAATTCTATTAAAAAATGGAGAGAGTAGAACTGACCCATCGTGTAGCTCATTATGATAGAGCGCTCAACCTTTCAAAATGGCACGCATATGGAGGAAGGAGTCGAGGTTCATTCAATGGGGACAATTTATTACATTGTAGCTAAAGTGTTTAACTATAAAAATAAAAATAAAGAATAAGACAATGCACCAACATTTAATGTAAATCTCTAAAATGATAAATCAATCACAAGGTTTGAAACCATCAAGACATCAATGAAGAGCGAAAAATGAATATAGGTTTTATCTAACTTTCGAAATTGTAACATCTTTCCATTTAACTACTTATTTTCTTCTTATATTAAGGAGTATACTTAAAATTCATATCAAGCTCAATTTAGGTATTTTCTTAAATCCACACGAGAATGAAATGAATTTTACCTCAACAAGATAACCAGAAAAGAGAGAAATGGACAGAAAAACCAAATGAATCAACTAACCCTTTAAAGAAAAATCCAATTAAAAATTAATGTTCTAAACTTAAAAAATATGTTGGATTTTCTTGGAAAACAAACACACCTATACATAGAAAAGCAAAGGTGCACAATGGGAAGGAATAAAGTGATGGGTTAATGGGAATTCATTTCGTGAATTGTCCTACCATGGGGTTGTGCAAGCATCTTATTGTATAAAACAAATCCCCTTTGTAGAGAAGGTAGCATTTAATCATTGAGACTCGGCCCAACCCATTTGCCCACTAATCTTTGCCAACCATAGGTAGTAACTTTCTTATTCAATTATGAATGAGAACCTTGATGTGGTAATGATTGAGATAAATGTAGGTAGCCTTAGCAAACTCAGAAAACCATGTTGATAAAAAATTTTGAAACTCATGTAGTGCCCTATTATTTCAACATTAGGGTACTATCTTTACGTAGTTTGTGAATCTTACATGCACTATCTTATGAACCATGTTCTTAGTCAAATCCATAATTAATCATTCATGAACTGATGCATATTGATAATCAAAAACAGTTTATTTCTTATAAATTCAACCTGGTAGAAAACCATGAATCTTTTGATTTTTTATTTTATTTTAATTAAATAAAAATTGGATAAAGATTTATTTTCATTTGAATTGTTAGTTACTCTTACAATCCTTTGAAATTATCAGTTCAAATAGTTGATTTCTTAAGTAGTGAGGGTAATTGACCTTTAGATTATACAATCAATCTTCGTGGGAATGATATATGGACTTAAAACCCACTTTTATTACTTGTATGACCTGTGAACTTGAAGTGATTTAGACCAAAACCAATTATTATTATTACATACACATCATAAACACTTTCTTATAATTTTTAGTCTAACAACAAATTTTTGGCATTCCTGTTAAGGATTGAATTGTCCCTGGTAGTTATGTTAGAAATTAGTTACAGTTTTTAGTCTCTTCCACATACCCCTTCTTGGCAAGATGCTTCTTGAAAGCCTCTTCTCCCTTGTTGGATTAGAAGACCCTGACCTCTCTTGCCTTTACTTCAATCTCCATCTCTTCAGGAAGTACCTTGAGAGTAGTTTCTTGGTTCCCTTCCTTTATTCTTTCTCTCATAACTTCCTCTACAACGTTTCCTATCACTTCGTCAAGGGTAGGAGAGCTAGGGTTCGACATTGCTTGGTTATAGGGAGATTTGGAGAAAGCTAGGGTTAGAAAGCTTAAGAGATTTGATTTGAATTCGAAAATCTCCATGAAGTGTATCCCTATCTAGGTAGGTTGCCCTAACTATGATGTCGCACATTGGAGTTGTAATGTCACAACATTAACTTGATGTTGCAACATTGTAGTCAACTCTGCATAACTCAATTTGGTTAGAAGTGCTTCACAAATGACTTTCACATCTCCTTGCAGCTTCATTATCCTGAAATTTAAAAACATTTGATTTCATAGGTTGCCAATGAAATTCTAACAAAACTATTCTACCAAATAAACTCCTCTAAACACACTGATTAAAAAAATCACAAGTGCTTGAGTTTGCCTCCCAAGTATCTGCTCATTTAATGTCTTTAGCTTGAAGCTTTTTGCCTGATGTGTTCTCTTCTCGGCAATTCTTTTGATCTCTTCAAATCTGGAGCTGTTCTTCATTTAGTCTTTCTCCTAAGTAATGTTTAAGCCTCTGACCATATACTTTGAATTCATCTCTAGAAATTGTTTTCAGTGTTCTTTGCTCCAAAGAAATTATTGCAATTACTATGTATAGACCCTCCACCTTGACGAGTTTTCCTAGAAAAAGTTTGAGCGGGTATGCAGTGGGAATAACTCTCCTGCTGAACTCTTTCCCCTGAAATCTTGATCATGTCACTTTTTAGTCTTATCTTTGTAGATTCTAGCATTATCATAAGCTTCATTTCTCAGCTCTTCCAGTTCATTTAATTGGAGTAGTTTCTTCTCTTTAGTAGCTTTGAAATCACAATTCAATTTCTTGATTGCCCACATAGCTTTATATTCAAGCTCAAGAGGGAGATGGCAAGGTTTTCCAAGTACTAACCTGTATGGGGACATTATAATAAGAGTTTTATAATCAGTCTTGTAAGCCCACGGTGCATTATCTAGGTTGACTGACTAGTCTTTCCTGCTAGTGCTTACTGTCTTTTCCAATATGTTCTTTATCTCCCTATTGGATATTTCTACTTGTCAATTTGATTGAGTGATTAGCTAATCTAACATGTTTGATTCATATCTTCTCATGAGTTTGCAAATTTGTTTGTTTGCAAATGAAAGCTCCACTATCACTAATGATTGTCCTTGGGGCTCCAAATCTACTCAAGATATTTCTTTGAATAAATCCCACAACTGTGTTAGCATCATTTCTTGGACAAGCTATAGCTTTTACGTATTTGGATGCATAGTCCACATCTAGGAGAATGTACTGATTTCCAAATGAGGGTGGGAAAGGTCCTATAAAATCTATCTCCCATACATAAAAAATCTACAACACCAGGATCCTTTGCAGAGCCATTTCATTCCTTATGTTTATATTACCCATTCTACGACATACATCCGCGATGTTTTAACCATTCGAAGCAGGTCTCTGAATAGAGTAGGCCAATAAAAACGATTGGAGAATTTTACGAGTTGTTATGTCTCACAAGTGTCCTCCATATGATGATGCATGACGCATTAATTCCCCCTTTCTCATCTTACGGGACACATGCTTACATTGATCTTATTGCCCTCTTACAAACAACGATTAGACCGTCCCATATATACGCTCTAGCATCAATTCTTGGCTTATTTTCTCTTTTGGTATTCAAATTTTGGTCTTATAATTCCATAAGATAAATAATTAACAATATCATCCTAACGAGTGAGGTGGACTAATACTGAACAAGATGCTCGTCAAAGGAAATTTTCTTCAATTTACATCATTCTTTCCTCGTAGTAAACTTCTCTAATCTTGACAGTGATCGGTTATCATTGTCATTCCCTTCTTGTCCTTGATTTCTAAATCCGACTTCTTGTAGTACCCTGATGAAGTCTTGGTTTTGGCGTTTAGTTTGTTTGTGTAGAATTTTACGTAATCGTCTTGGCGCCCCTCCATCATGTCATAATTCTTGTTGGAATCAATTCATTCTTCTCATTTCGGATAATTGTGAATCCACCATTTTTGGGAACCACATGAACTGAGCTCACCCAAGGGTTCACTGAGATTTCATAAATAAACCTTGCATTCATCCATTTCAATACCTCTTTTCACAACAACATCTTCCCGTCGCTAAGTTCGGTCATCTTTGATGTTCAATTTATGTTTTGCGTTCTCATCCGTAGGGATTTTATGCATGCAAATTGAAGGACTGATTCCTTTCAAGTCTTCTACTGACCAAGCTATGGATTCTTTATATTTTCTGAGAATTCCAATCAATTTCTGCTCTTTTTCTCTTTGTCGAAGTGGGTTTTTCTATGATTATAGGTTGTGCTCTTTTTAGCTCTAGAAGACATAATTTTAGATGTTTGGGTAATTCCTTAAGAATTAACCCTTCCGAGATTTTTCCACTTCTTATTCCTTCTTTTCCTTTGTTGCTTGACTTTTACTGCTTGATTTCTTTTTGGATTAGTCTCTTGTTTCTTTATATTCAAGACTAAATTTATATATTCAACATCAGAGCCTCATATACTAGAAATTCATCTCGTTCTCATTTATTGAATTTTGAATCTTTTCGATCATAAATCAATTCGGGACTGATAGGAACTACGCGTTCTACAATCTTATTCAACATTGTCGAAACAGGGCTTTTTCAAGCTTTGATTCGGATTGGAATTAATACTTCTTCCTTCCCGCTCTAAAGTGAGCTCTCTTTTTTTTACATCTATCAAGGCTACTCTTGTGGCAAGGAAGGGTCTTCCCAGCAGCAGTGGCACTTGTTTATCTTCTTCCATAACAATCACCATAAAATCCACAGGGAAAATAAACTTCCCTACCTTGATCAGTACATCTTCAAGGATTCCCTACGGTTCGATACATAGTTCTATCGCCATCGAAGTGTCACTTAGTTGTAGGAGTAGGCTCCCCCAAAAATTAGCCACTTCCCATGATAGATAGCGGCATTAAGTTGATACGCTCTGAATCAAACAATGCTCTTCAAATTTATAATTCCCTATGGTGCGAGGGAATGGTGAGCTCACTGGATCCTACGTCTTCATTGGCAAATTATAACCTTTAAAAATATACCCTAGTCGTTTCGACATGTTTAGGAGTATTTAGTAGCTTTTTATTAACTGTTTTGTGAGTTAAATACGAAATATAAACGAGAGACAGAAAAGTTACAAAACTTAAGGACAAAATTTATGGTTGTCAAAGGGGCCTAAAAGACATGAATTGATGAGTTTGAGGCCAAAAAATGAAATAAAGGAAACTTGGAATCTGAATGGCCGAGTTGGAAGGCTTAAAAGCAGTGTGGAAACTTAACCCAAAAATGGGTTTTTGGAGGGGCCAAACAAGGCCTTAACAAACATAGTTTAAAAGATAGATTGGTCTCATTTGGGGAGGAGAAAAAACGTGAAGGAGGAGGGGAAGAGAAGAGGGAAGGAGGGAGAAGATGGAGGAGCCAGATCAAGCCAACTTGAGTATGGAACTTTGGATTTGTGTATGGAAACTCACCTTGATTATGAATTCTATGAGATTTTGGCATGGATCTTTGGGTTTGTATGATGATTATCTTGCTCAAACCTAGGGTTTTGCTAGGGTTTCATCTTAACCCAAAAATTTTGGAAAGTAAGGTGGGTAAAATCCCATATGGCACAAGATGGTTATGGAATCCTTCCTTTGAGGATGGATTCATGGTTAATTGTAAGTAATGAGTTAGGGTTTAGAGTAAACCCTAATTAATATTCATGTTTTTGTTTGAGGATGGGTCATAACCCATATTAGAAGGGTTTTGGAAGAAATTCATGAAAGAATTTGAAGAAACATGAAATTGAAAGATGGTGAATAGAAAGGAGATTACAAGGTGAATTAGAAGTGTTTTTGATGTGTGTTTGAAGAGTAGAGTTGATTGGAGTATCCAAAATATGGAAATATGGAACAAAAATACACATTTTGGGCACTTCCGGGTCACTTATCTTAGGGTACACTTTGAACTTGTACCGGTACACATTGTGTTCTGGTCGTTTTTGGCCAACATGTACCGGTACATGTTAGACATGTACCGGTACACCCTGTTCTGCTTTCCCAGTTTCGACCAGTTTTTGTATTTTGGCCATAACTTGCTCATTTCTTATCCGATTTGAGTGATTCAAGTGGCTACGTAAAATAGACTTCAAGGAGAACAAAACTTAAAGAATAGGCATCGCCAAATTATGATCCTAAGTGGCCTAAAAATTCACTCAAAGTGGGGCCATGTGCAAGCCAAATTCTGGTTCAACTTTGAACATAGAGTAGTCGGGTTGTTTCGGACGTAACTTGAGTTTCGATTGCTCGGAGTGGGTGATTCCAGTTGGAATAGAACCATAGCACCTTATCTTTAAAAAGAATACAATGACCTAGAGTCAAACATGAAGTTAGGATCCCGGAAAATTAGTAATACAGACTGTTCTACAGATATGTCCAGAGATGCATGAGCTAGTTTGGCATGAAAATGCCATAACTTTAAAAGTTGGGATGATCCGATTGGATTAATTCCACTTCTAAGTAAAGTAGATACATAGAGGAATAATAATATATGAATGAGAGTGATTCCACATACACATCATACTTCACAAGAATATGAAGCCATATGTAATAGGCATGAAACAAAGGAAAATGTAGAAAATGAAGAATGTATAGATGTGTTCATGAAACATGAAAATGATTATGGAAAATGAAAATGAAAGCGAATTGAAACATGATTGAACATGCGAGGCAATATGTCATGAACACTGATTCGTGCACACCAGTGGGGTGTCAGAATCCAACAAAATTTGTATCCTAAGTTCCTCTCTTTATAGTAGTCAAGCTCTTTGCGATATAGTGAGTCTAGGAGTCGAACATAGGGATGGGTTTTCTTCATTACAAATGACTAACAGTGTGAATTGGTGAATTAAATTTGGATTTTTAAGGTTTAGTAAGCGGGGTTTTGGGTGTTCAACATTTGAAACTAAAACAAGAGAGAAAAAAAATGTAAAATAGAACCCCTTGAAGTGTTAGGCCCTTTGGTTTAGGGTTTAAGGTAACCCGTGTCCTAGGGTATTTTTTCCTCGAGTTGGGGAGGAGGATGACATATAGTCATTTCGACGAATCTTCATTTAACTAAAAACTAAACCTATGATTTTCCCTTTTGAAACATAGCATTTAAATGGGCATAAATGTCCACTAACGGTGAAAACACATCTCAAAACCCTGCTCGATAGCTAACGGAGACAACTAAGCGAGCCTCGTGGATCTAGTGAAAGTATCCAATAGACAAAAGCTTGCCAAATACACATTAAAGAGAGCATGCTTAAGAGATTTTAACCTAAGTGACGGAACCACAAACAACCATAAATAAAGTGCGTTAAAAAGCGGGGCCGTGAGTTACCTCCACACCTAGCCAACGACCGTCCTCTTCAAGGAGGAAGAGGTCTAGCTAGAACACATCCTACGAGTTGTCATCCTCAGAGGGTGTTTGGCTGGCCAGAAAAATGGAAAGAAAGGAAAGAAAAAGGGAAAGGAAGGCTGCGAGGGCGCATAAAACTTGCATATCAAATTCAAGTCCTATTGATTTGTACAAGCGAGACTTATATAGATGCTCAGTGTAAGGAGATTACAAAAACCAAAATCGGAAGGTTATTACGGGGTAAAATGGAAAAAAACAAAAGCCAAGCAAACGGGGGTGTAGCGTGAAAGCGAGAGCAGGTAGCCGGGAGGAACGAGTGTTGGGCACGGGAGCAGTGCTGCGAGGCTCTGTAGTGGTGTTTTTCTTAACATTTTGCTCTTCTTTCCTTACGATCTTTGATGCGCAATGTTGAAGTTGACTTGAATTCTTCGATGCTTGGATCGAAGCTTCGACAATTTTGGCATAATTAGCTTCATAGCGCAAAATTTGCCACAAAATGCGATCAATAAAATAGTAGGGACCTTAATGTGCAAATCGGGTTAATTAGCATGATTAGTACACAAAAAGCACTCAAAACCTATAATAAATAGGGATCAAAATAGCACTTTTTGGGCACTAATCACACCCCCCAACCTACACATTGCTAGTCCCTTAGCAATGTAATAAAGAAAGAAAGAGCATACAAAACGATAACAAATTATGTTACAAAAAAGGTTGCGGGTTCAAAGGTTGTGAATGAGTAATGCCTAACCCCAAGTAAGAATAATCAAGTGTCCAATAACTATCATGTGAGAGATAGAAGGCCATACAAAATTGAGTATTAAGAGCCTCTTCTTGGTGAATCCAACCAGAAACTTCCACCAATCTAAGTGTTTTGATACGACTCGACAATAAGTTGTCAAGCACCTCCCCCAGCTTTAGCTACAGCCACGACCTAGCATGCTAACCAACCTAAATAGATCAGGACCCACCTCTTATTCCCACGATTCTTTTTGTGTTGTAGAGATTGCAATCTTTGAGGAATCGACCTCACCAAAGTCCATGTAGCAGGGATCTACCCGATGACTCCCAACCAATTAAGGCTTAGGGCACCAAGTCGCAAGGATCTTTCGACCACAAACTCTTCGGGTTTCACCGGACTTGAATGATTTCAGGACTCAGCACCACCTACAACACTTTAAACTCCACCCATCCACCCATGTAGCGAACTTACAAAGTCGGTGACTCTGACCGAGGGAAGGTTTAAGGCACCGGGCTAAAACTTTATATACCCTCGGACCGTGCTCGAGTTTCAAGGCAAAGCGTTAAATTTTATTCTTTCTTTTCTTTTTTTTCTTTTCTTTTTCCACGGGGATCCTTAACCTAATGCGGCGGTCGATGAAACTAGGATTAGATTATGCAAAGTAAAAGGAGGTTCTTGTGAGTTTTTCAGCCTATCCTTGAAACTAATGTGCATTGTGTGTGTAGTTAGCTAGAGGTGGAAGAAAAAGGTTGAAAGCGACCAAAATTTAATTGATCATCCACTCAATTATGCATGGAACCAATCTAACATCAATATAATTGGACAAAGTTTCAATTTTTCAAACCACAGGTTAGGCAAAACACACAAAAATTTTGGTTGCAAAACGGGTCCAAATTTTGAAAAAGTAAGTTGTTTAGTATAACAACTTTATAGAAAGGGGACCCGATAAACCATGAACATCACAAAATGGGCTTGCTCGAAATGATCTGAAAAGAATAAATACAAAATCCACTTCCTTCTTAACTCTCCCCCAGAGCCCCGAACATCTCGGTAATAGAAATGGAACCGGATTGGAAAATTAGAGAAGGAAGTGTTACCTCCTGATGAGATGTGATCATTTCTGTATAGGAGACCCATGAAGCTTTCCATCGACACCTTATGCACTCTAGTTTGGGCTTGAATAAACAAGTTGGGAGAAGAAAAGAGAGAAAAAAAGTGACCAGTTGGACAATTTTTAAAATTACACTTTCATAATAATCTCAAAAATGTTCTTTCTGGACATGTTGGATTCCTACACTCTAAGATTTCAACGGTACCAAGAGCACTTTAAAACGGGTTCGAGATGAAAAGTTATGAGCGGGAAACAAGGTGGAGGTCAGCGTGGGCATAGCGAAAATTTTCGCTAGGATTGCAGAAAAATTTATTTGGGATTGCGAAAATTTCGCAGTCATATGAAAAATGTGTAATCCTGAAAGAAATTTTCGCTATGAGAGGAGATTTCGCTGGCTGCTGTTCATGGCGAAATTTTTTTTCAATTTAAGCTGGCTCCAAAATTTTTGCTAAGCTAGCGGGGAATTTTGGCTAATGCGAAGAAATTTGTAATTCGCTATATAGTAATTTTCTCATTACGCTACAATTGCGAGGAAATTTTTAGCTATTCATTCTTGAAAAAATTCTGTTTGCTCCTTTCTTCATTCAGGGTTTAAAATGCATTTCTTCTTCAAAATTTGCCTGTGGCCCCGCATAATTAACAGAAAATTAGGAAGGTGCGAGAAAAGCAAAAATTAATCTAAAAACATAAAAATTAACTAAAGTAGAAAATCTAAGAAGAAAAATTGATGAGAAATCAAAATAAAATACGATAAATAAAAGCAGAAACAGAAAAATTAAAACAAAAGTGGGGAGAATTTGTGCTCCCCAGTACCTTCCTTAGGCCTTTGGGCTGGCACAGGCGGCGGAGCTTTCAGAAATACGAGGTTGGTGCTCGAATCGAGCCGGCACCGAACCATCCACTATACCCGCAGCGGTATGAATGTACTTTGCCAATTCCCACACACCGATGTAGTGGCAATAACATGAGCAATGGCCACTGGCTTGCGAGGTTTTTGTAGAATGGCGGTGATGGGTTGGACTTTTTGGTGGGTGCTTTAGGGATTGGTTGTCTTGTAGCGAGGGTAATGTACCTTTGGCGGTGGGTTTGGTTGGCAGGGCGTGGCACTAGGATTCAACTTCATGAGGTTGGTTGGAGGATAGGTTCTTGGGGCTCTTCCATTTTTCCTCTCAGTTCTCATCGATTCGACATTGGGGTTTCTTCTTCCTTTTTCCATGGCCCGTATTCTACACATAATTGGTGGGGGCTGTAGTTTCCTCGGGAGGATCTTCTCGGTTCTCTTTCAATTCCTCCTGAAGAGCGCAATTGAGCACATTCACCAGCAGTAGTGTGATCCAAGCCTCTTCGCTCCAATTCTCCTCCTCTTGTTGAACAAACTGATTGGTGAGCTTTGAGATGGATTCCTGCAGGATGTCCAATTTTTTATCAATTTGGCTTTGGAAGCCATTTAATTCCTTGTTCAGGAGCCCTCAGCGTCTCCAATTTCCTATTAGTGAACATTCTTTGCCCCATTATCCTCACATGGAATTCTCCACTTGTTTGCTCAAATTCGGGATGGCTTGTTCAACGGGGATAAGGGTGAGTAGTTAGCTCTTTGAAAATGGGGCATAATAAAAGAGGTTCAGGAGTGCATATTGGGTTTTGGTTCCCATGAGAATTTGTGTGATTCCCCAGCTATGGTTGTAAGTACTACCATATGGTGAACTCTTCATTGGTCTCTGTAGTCCCTCATGGACATGTATCCTCTAGAGTTCCCCCTCCATGGGTCTGGGCGTATTGTTCTCCCAAGTGTTCCATTTGGTTCAATTCAAGTTCAATCCAAGTTCTTGAGGAGATTGACTTTAAGTAACACACTTCTAGGTTTCTAATCCGAGAAATGGATTCACCAGCGGGCCAAAAGCGGGGCAACACAAAAACAACACAAACGATCTGTGCATTGTTCACGGCCGTCACTTAAAAACAAAAGGCACCATCCAAACACTTGGCTGTGGTCGTGCACAGTAGGGTGATAGGAATCCAACAAAAATTGTATCCTAAGTTCCTCCCTACTGTAGTAGTCAAACTCACTATGATATAGTGGTCTAAATTAGACATAGGGATGGGTTTCATGGTACAAATGAAGCTAACGGTGAAGCGAAAGTGGTGAATTAAATTTGGATTTTTAAGGTTTGATAAAAGGGGGGTTTTGGGTGTTCACTGACTGAAACTAAAACAAGAGAAAAAAAAATGTAAAATAGAACCCCTTGAAGTGTTAGGCCACTGGTTTAGGGTTTTAAGGTAACCACATGTCCCCGGGTATTTTTTCCTCGAGTTGGGGAGGATGACATATAGTCATTTCCCGAACCGGATCTTCATTTAGCTTTAAAAACTAAACCACATATGATTTTCCTTTGAAACATAGCATTTTAAATGAAACAAATGTCCACTAACGTTGAAAACACATCTAAAACCCTACTCCATGATAACTAACGGGAGACAACTAAGCGAGCCTCGATGGATCCTAGTGAAAGTATCAATGAACCCAAAAGCTTGCCAAATACACATTAAAGAGGCATGCTTAAAGTTTTAACTAAGTGAGAAGAAGCGGGAACCTGAGCAACCATAAATCGTGCGTTAAAGCAGGGGGAGCCAGTGAGGTTCACCTCCACACCTAGCCAGCGACCGTCCTCTTCGGAGGAAGAGGTCTAGTAGAACATCCTTTGAGTTGTCATCCTCGGAGGTGTTTGGCAGCAGAAAAATGGAAAGAAAGGAAAGAAAAGAGGAAAGGAAGCTGCGAAGCGCCTCAGCTTCTTGCATATCAGAAATTCAAGTCCTGACTGATTTGCCTGGCTTTGAGACTTATATAGATGCTCAGTGTAGGGAAGTTACAAAAAAACCAAAATCGGAAGGTTATTACAGGGTGAATGGAAAGAACAAAAGCAAAGCAAAACGGGGTGTAGCGTGAGCTTGAGCAGATGCGGGAGGAGCGATTGGGGCTGGGAGCGGTGCTCGCGGGAGAAGCTTTCTGTAGTGGTGTTTTCTTAACATTTGCTCTTCTTTCCTTCTGATCTTTGTTCTGCAATGTTGAGTTTGACTTGAATTCTTCGTGCTTGGATTGACTCAACAATTTTGGCATAATTAGCTCACTTAAAAGCGCAAAATTTGCCACAAAAATGCGATCAATAAAATAGTAGGGACCTTAATGTACCGTCGGGTTAATTAACGTAATTAGTACACAAAAACCTCAAAATCTATAATAAATAGGGATCAAAATAGCACTTTTGGGCACTAATCAAACACATAATAATGGTTAAGTGATACTCTGTATTATCACATATAACCAGAAAATGATAACAAATGAACGAGTATACGTAAATGAGCATATGAATGAGTACACATGAATGAGTATAGGAATGAGTATACGTGAGTGAATACATGAATGAGTATACATAAATGAGTATACGTGAACGAGTATATAAACGAGTATACGTAAATGTGTATATAGATTGAGTATATCTTTGAAAAGATAATACGAGGTGATATTGGAGATGAAATGTGATTATGATCGGTTATAGATACTAATTATGAAATATATATATATATATATATATATATATATATATATATATAAGCATATATATATTGATTTGAATGATGTTATTTGAAATGTTTGTCATACATAAATGATATAGAAGACAAAATACGATTGTGATTCTGAATGCTAATTGAAAAAAAAAAAAAAAAAAATATATATATATATATATATATATATATATATATATATATATATATATATATATATATATATACTATATATATATATATATATATATATATATATATATATATATATATATATTGATTTGAATGATTGTTATTGAAATGTCTATCCTGCGTATGCATGTGTGCATGTATTTGAACGATAAAGCGAAATTACTGCATAAAAGTAAATTGATTTGAAATGTATCATTGAATGACCGACATGGCGGGATTCACCAGCTGAATTCGTCATGAAGGTAGCAAATATTTGTCTAATCTTGAGAAATCACATTGCTAATGAATGACAAACGGGGCGGGATTCCCCAGTGAATCTGTCGTGAGCGTCATTCTATAGCCATATATTGACGATAATAATTGAATGCAAAATCACATTGCTAATGAATGACAAACAGGGCAGGATTCCCCAAGTGAATCTGTCGTGAATGTCAACTTCTATAGCCATATGTGAGACGATAATAATTGAATGCGAAATCACATTGCTACTGAATGACAAACAGGGCAGGATTCCCCAAGTGAATCTGTCGTGAATGTCGACCTCATAATATATGTGAGACGGTATTGAGTGTGAAATCACATTGCTGCGGAATGAGACGAGGCGGGATTCCCAGTGAATGCATCGTGAATGGCGACTTCTATAGCTATATGTGAAATCACAAACGATAAACGAAAAATGACATTAAAAATTGTATTGTTTAAGTATCTTTTACATTACGGACATAGTAAAAGGCATCATTTGTAAATGCATTTTGTTGAATGTAAATGTTAGGTCTTTTAAAAATTATAAGTGTTTATGGGTTGCGAGAAAGAAGTGCTTTCACTACGTAATTAAAAAGTCTAAAATGGAATAACATAAACAAATGTTTTGGAAGATAATTGAAAATGTCGAAGATGTAAGACTCGAAGCTTGGATCATGGCCAAGATTTAGTCGAGTTAATTCGCGACACTTTTGAAAGAAAATTTAATAAAAGGCGAAATCGTATTTTGATTAAGCTTGTCGAATATGAACTCAAACGGTCACTTGATCGAATTCAGTAAGGGGACCGGTGTGAAACACTTTAACTTGAAAATTAATAAACGAAAACTAAAATGATTAACGGGCATCCGAGATCCACGAAATGTAATTTCTAAGGGATGATTAATGGCCGGTCGTGATAGTGATAAAGAGTCTAATATGTATTGGTATTAGTCGATTTGAACACGTATGAAATTCGATATGATTTGATTTGTTACGAGATTGCCATTGTATACATTATAGTTCTTTAAGATATGATTTGATCTATTATACATGTAGTAGATAAGAGTTACAACCTGTAAAATACATGACACAGGAAGTAATATAGACAAGATAATGATAAGGAATCTGAAAAGAATAAAATCTACATAACATAATATGAGATGAGTTAAGTCACATAAGAATAGGCTTAGATTATATGCATAAAGTAAATGTAAAAGATAGTAGCGGTGAATTATTATTATTGGTCGTTCTTTGTCTATATATTCCCACTAAGCGTAAAGCAACGGGTATTCAGTAGTGAGTACTGAAGGAGATAAAGAGGACGAGGACATTCCACCGGTGATACGGGCCATCTCGAGAGATAGAGTGCTCTGACACTTACTACACTTAATCTCTGATGTTTATGAGTAGATATGTACATGTATAAGTAATTGTATAAGTAATTGGGACTTAGCATATGTGTAGAGATTTTTAATGGATACCACTCCGGTAGTAGCTCAACTATTATATGAATGACTGGTTATTACAAAAATTACGTGTATAACCACGGGTATAAGTTAAACTACGAAAAAAATAAATAAATAAAGAGTCCCAATTATATGGTTTGGCACCCGGCAGAGTTCAGAGTCCTTGATCGGGTGGTTGGGGAATCGGGGCGTGACCTGGTCTTCTAGATCCACAACTTTCAGTGGCTGATAGGCTCACCACTCCTTATTTATCAAGCTTCCTCTTCTTGCTCGGAATATCTTTCATGAACTTGGCATAATGAGGTATTTGAGCCAATGTCTTAGAAAAAGGAATATTTATATCTATCTTCTTGAACATGTTCAAGAATTTAGAGAATTAATCATCCATCCTTGATTTTTGTAGCCTGGGGAATGGAACATAGAGGTACATAGACTCGCCTCTATTTCTTTTGTAGTTTTCCTTCGCAGTGCCTGGCTCTGCCGCACCATAGATTTTCTTCTTCCTTCGAGTCGGTCTGGCCCCGATTTCTACTAAACTCTTTTCCGACTTCTACTTTCTATTTTTCCTTAGTCATTTTCTTCTCATATTCTTCTCTTTTTTGTAGTTCTCTGCCACTTCTTAGAGTAATTACCATATAGTCTTTGGGATTCATCTTAGTGTCACTTGGGAAGGAATCCCTAGACTAATTTTGCATTGGTATTGGCCTGAAACAAATTTATGTTTGCTCGGAATGCTGCTAGCTCAGCAAACTTTTGTTCATGAATGTTCAACAGTCTTTTGTTCTCTCCCATGAACCTCAGCATCTGCTCTTCAAAAGACTAGAACCTTCTCTGGCCCTAGTTCTCAGCTCTTTGGCTGCCTTGCTGTTGTTGCCCTTGAAAACCTTATGGAGCATATTGTTGATGAAAAATTCAATAACTGGTCTTTGGACCCGTCTTGCACTCCTCCATAGAGTAAAATTTTCATGGTTTATTGAAGGAGTATAGTGGGTAGAAAGGGTTGTTGTTGGAGCTTGAAATTATAACTTTGTTGCCACTCACAAGTAGAGCCCTCTTCCACGATAGGGACCCTCATGAGGGAAGTCTCTCATAGGTCGTACATTTGCGCTATCCTCCTTCTATTCCCCTTTGTATTTGTGAGATAATATTTCCTTTCTTAAGTGCTCATATCACTCCTCGTACATCGACTTTGCTTCAATTATAGTCATCCTGTTCATCTCTTACCTACCTCATCCTCTTACTTTGTTGTTGTTCCCTAAAGTCCTAGCTTGAACTCTTTAGTTTATTTTGACCAAATCCTTAATAAGCTAGTTGGCCTCTTCAGCACTTTTTCTTTTGAATGTTCCTGATAGGGTGCATCTATAAGATCCCTTTGAAGAGTAATTCATTGCATGAGAGAAAATGTCCATTTGAGTGATTTGATCAATCATATGCATTGGACATCTCTTCAACACTTTCTTGTACCTTTCGCAAGCATTGTAGAGGTTTTCTTTTTCTCCTTGCTTGAAGGCTATAATTGATTGAACTAATTTTACATAGACCAAGAACGATTGATTCTTAGCAATGCCATCGAAGATTATTCAATCCCAGTTATGCCGAAACTTATTTAGACTATTATATAAAATTTGTTTTCTCTTGTGTAGTAATAATTTTAAATTAAAATTAGTTTGGTCTAAATCACTACAAATTACTGGAGTCATACAAGTAATAGTGGATTTTAAAGTCGGATATCATCCCACGCTGAGGATTGATTTTTGAAAATCTAAAAGATTAACTTCTCTCACGACTGAATCATCATTATTTGAACCTACAATTTCTGTAGATAATTATCTTTCTAAAATAAATTGAATAAAAGATAAAAATTCTAAAAATACATGAGTTAGAGAGTTTATTGAATTGAAATAACAGTGGGAGTGAAATTAGTGTTGTGACCATCAATTTGCAAGTTTCCCAATAAAATATAAAGTATGGGACATGAACATTGGAATTTTCCAAGAGCAAGGTAGTGTAGCATTAGGATTTCTCCTCACACTCCAGATTACCACATTTCTATCTCTAGTCAGTGGGTCTGAAAATCTACTTGTAGGACTTGATTCTCTTTAGGCCCGAGCTTTTTTCATTCCCGATTACTTCCACGACCATCTCTTAGGATGAGTGGTTGCCCCATGACGGAGTAATCTGAGCCCTCCAAATTAATTTGTACCTCAGCCATCAATTAGACAAGAATTCCCTCTCTCTTTGATTAGAAGCTCAGCTAACACATGATTGAAATTATTCTTCTCGATTGAGATGAAACCTCTCAGAATTAAACTGCTATATCAATAGGCGGATCATATTCATGAGAACACACTCTTCTTGCATCACCTAGGAGGAGCAGAGTCGAGGTTAGAACTTCACAGTGATATACAAAGTGATCCAAAGAAGTGCATTAGTTCAAATAATATGATTGCAATTTACCCCAATATTTGCTCCCTTGCTCTCAAATAGTCCATCTATATGTCACTCCCTAGGAGGAATTCTAGAAATCGGAGTAATGGATTTCGGCCAACTATAATTTCAAACAGATATTGGAGCGACTCTATGTAGAAGTATTTCAATTAAATCCTCCGGTTTTCATACCCAAAACAACATTAAAATATTACAAACAATAATCTGACAACATATTCTTGAGAGGGCCTTAGCCTTCCATTCTTGGATTACAAATAATGATAACTAGTTTATCAAACAAATTCCTGTTGAAATAGTAGCAACTAAATGAATTCCAAAAAATTCCCATATTCTTTAAGGTTCGGACATAAATGAATCTTTGATTTACATTCATCCATCTCGAGAATCAGTTGAATCTTCTCTAATCTAAAATAAGAAAACTTTAATCTAGAGAAAGGAAATAAAATAAAAAATAAAAAGATAAAAAATTAGGAAAAATATATATACAAAAGGAGATTTTGACTCCTCCCAAAAGCTATAAAAACCTAAGATCAGCCAAAAGATATGCATTGGTTCCTAGGAGCTTCTATTTATAGGCTTTAGATATTGGGACCTAAAAATGAGGTGAAAATCACGCTCTTCAAAAAGCCCAGAAATTCTGCCCTAACTGTTGATATCGTGATGATGTCATGACATCAGTAATGCTATGTCGTGGAGATGTCGTGACATTGAAAGTTTGCTAGGCAATTCTGAATTTTGAGTCACTAGTTAATGTCGTGGCAATGTCGGGATGATGTTGTGACATTTAAGATGTAGTATTGTAGATCAACTTTGATGTGTAACATTGCTGTCGGAGTTTTGATTATTTCGGCTAAGGTCGCTGACTTTGAGTTGATGGCGACATCAGCTCTCAAATATTGAATTACTTTCTGATGTCGTAAATGTCGCGACATTTCGGTCTTAGTCCCTTTGTTTTGATGTCGCGACATTGCAAGTTTTGATCTCTTGTGTCTAAACCATTCTAATATGCGACATTAGAATTTTAGTTAACATGTCTTGAGTGATGTCACGACCTATGTCATAGCGATGTCGCGACATTGTAGATTTAGATCTATCTATTTCACACGATATCGCAGCAATGTCGCAACATTAAATGTGCGCCGACCTCTCCACACGATGTCGCGACATTGTTCTTAATTAATCACGACATTCTTGCCTTTGCTTACCTTTTTTCTATTTTTGTTGCTTTTCTGCTTCTTTTCTTCAATTTTCTGCAAAACATAATCTGGGTGAAAATTCCATAATCTTACATTAAATTGGACTTTTAAGCCTGAAATATACTTGAAAAATAGGCTTAAAAATATATGAGTTTTAGACTCATCAAACTCCCCTAAACTTAAAGTTTTGCTTGTCCTAAAGCAAAGAAAAGACTATTGTTTGTCCTCAAACAATAAAAATCAATTTTTAAGGACAAATTTCAATTAAATCATCTTTTCAGGCAACTCAGCAATTTGGCCTCAATAATATTTTTAGTTGTGACATCAAGTCTAATTAAGCTTCATTTTAAATTCCTAAAAATTTTTCAATTTAGATCATTCGATACAACTATGTAATTCATAGTTAATAAGCAGATACAGTTCTTAACTCAGTGAGTGTGTGTTGGTCTTCCCTTTATGACTAATTTGCAGTTATGTAGACTTAAGAGTCAACATACGAAATGGTACTCTTTCAAGAGATTTAGGTCCCATAGGCTTGTTAGTCATATTATTCTCCCACTAATGTAGGCATAACACAACCCTAGGAATCAAATAAGTCTTTTGAGCTTGCCAATGTATGACTAGAGGTGCCCAGGTGAATCTTTGGACATTTTAGGTTCAAATTTTAAAGCACATACTTCTTCTTAGCATTTTGTCTTTTAACTGCTCCTCCTTTCATGTCTAATCAAAAAAATAAAAAATAAAAAATAAAAATTCAAGAGCACCCCCAAACTTTATTTGGTGCATCTCAATTCATGTTTCCCTCTATGGATTTCTTTTTTCCAATTTTTTTATCTATTTCAGTTTCTCAGTTCATAAACTATTTCATTATTTTTTCCAGTTTGGAATGGTCACGATGTTTTACCTTCTTAAACTTTCTACTACCTTAAAGCTTTGGGTCAGTAACTCCCATACCAGTTGGCATTAAGGTACTAGATGTAGAACACCCCTAAGGACTTATTTGCTTAAGGTAAACAGGCTACAAGGAAAAACACACTCCTCCTTAAAACTTACTTATTTTTAGCATACATTGTGCACCTCTTCTTATCTGACTTTTCGATTGTTTTCCTTTCCACACATAATTCTCCTCATTCATTTCAATTCAAATTTTTACTCCCCCAAACTTATCCTCATGATCATTTTTGCTACACTGATCTACAATTTTAGGTAAATTCTAGGTTCTTTACTGTAAGGTAAGACTTAAGGAAGGTTTAAGGCTCTTCATTGTGGCTTTGATGATGAAATTGGCATTTTTAGGCTCAATCAATGTACTAAAGTGCATGCTTAATAGCATATCAAAGGGTAGGCTTTTGAAAGGCCCCGAGCTATCACGGGATAGTCTAAATCATTTCCACACAGTTTGCTTAATGCCTAGGATTTCACCTTGATTAATAATACATGTTCTAGGACCTTTTGAGATTGACTACACTGATACCCAATAAGGTGTTCAAACCCAAGCACAACTGGGCCAAGGTACTTATGACCAATGTGTTAGTTTAGTCATTTTCTAAGTAGTACTGTTCAATCAAACTAGAATTAAAAGCCTTATTAACATTGCTCTCAATTTTAGTTTTTCAGATTCTAAAAATCTTAGCTTATCTATCCTTGACATCACAACTTAAAATCCTGTTTCAATTATTCAACCCAGTTTCATTTCAGAGTTTTGCCTTGTTATCTTTTCATCTCAACAATCATGCATTCAAGTAATCAAATCTCACTATTCTCAAATCACAAAAATATAATGTGAACATAAAAGAATATTAAGATAAAAGAGAGATGGAGGCAATTGTAAATAAACTTTAGTAACTGATTTTCATTTATAATTTGAACTATGCATTACAATTGCTTGAATTACATAGAAGGATAAATAGATACAATGAAGTTTATTTCTTCTTTCTTGGAATTTGTGGGCCCGAGATTCACTGGTTCAAATTTATAGTTGGCTCGAGAAGGAGTGATTTAGTGGATCGAGGATTCCGCTTACCGCCTGAACTAATTTCTCCCTTTGTTAAAGAGATACCACTTTTTGTGTTAGAAGATGTCATTCTTAATTAGCTCATTCCGCCTATTCCCAATAGAATTCGTAGATCCTTCACCCACTCCCGGTCGTTGTACACATCTTGATGAGTTTAGCATTCACCCAGCAATAAGGCTTTCATTCCATACCTCCTTATAGTTCAGGGTTGACTCTAGTTCCTCATCTCTTCTCTAGATGGTCATTTCTTATCTCCTTTTCGATGCTCTTTCAGATAAGTACCCAAAGGCTTCCCTCTCTCCGAGCGCATTTGCTCCACCTCCTTTCTTTTTATCTCCATAACTTAATCAACTCATGATCCTCTTCAAATTCTCGATCATTTACAAAAGTTTTTCCTCTCTTAGTGCTCTATCGCTTATTAAATATTCTTTCCACTCTCATCTCTTTGCTAGAGGAGCGTTGTTGATTACTACCCAAAAGGTATTATTTCATACCCTTAGCACTCCAAGTTTTAAGCCCTTTTTGTGTAGTAATCGGCCTAATTATCCCAGTTTGCATGTTAAGGACCTAGCAAGGCTACTAATCAAATTTTGTGGCAAGTTTGGTTGTTTTCTAAAGGCTATACATCTCAAGATGTGGATTCTTAAGCATTAAGAACCGTATGTCAGAGCTTCAGAGCAGAAGAGGGCTAAAGTAGAACTAGAAAGAAGAGGCAGCAACAACCTTGCTAATTTTGCAAGGGTTGCGAAATTTTTGCAACCCCTGTGAAAATGTCTGTAAATTTTGACTTTTAAGCTTTTTGTGTTTTTCCCACTTCATCCTCATGTAATAGTGTTTTGTTTTGTATATTTTAGTAATTTGTGGCTGAATTTCAGGTATATAATACCTCCCGTAGGAAGACTTTGTACAGAGAGTTTTTTAGTTTTATTTGAAGTTGGTCTGGAGGGAGGCTCTGCTCGAAGCTCCTCGATATCTTCATTTTCTTTCTTCTTTCCCACTAGCCAATCAGCCTCTGAGAATGATTTCTCAGATGATGAGTGGCTAAAACCTCTCCCTCCTTGAAGTAAAGGGCATTGGGCAAGGAAACCTGTGGAAAAGCAGGGGTTTCATGTTTTTAAAGCATGTATTCACTATCATTAATGTTCTTTCCTTCAACTCTAGGTTTCGATCCCTTCAATTCATCTTGAATGGTTGATATTTGGTAAACTTTCAGGGCTCATTGGATACTTAATGCTAGATCTAGTTATGTTCATTAGTTATCACTTATGAGCCATTGGAAGGTGAGTCAAGGAGACATGCTTTTACTGACTGAGATCATTAATGGGAAATGAATGCCATTTTCAAAGATATTTAATGAGGGTCAATTTTTAAAGCTAAATGAAAAACCGGTTTAGGAGATAACTATAGGTTATCCTCCCCAATGTGAGGAAAAGACCCGAAAGACCCCTCATTTCCCTAAGGAATCTAAGCCTAGTGATCCGACACTCGTGACTTATTCCCCCATACTTCAATCCATTGTATTTTTAGTTTTAATCACTAAAATCGACTCTTTTTATCATAACCCCAACATCCAAAGTGAAATCACCGCTTTAAGCCCTAATATTAGTCATTCACGAAGAAAGCCCATCTCTATAGATCGATCCTATAAATCACTACTACAAGAAATATGCGACGCTAGTATGAGGTATTAGGTTATAAATTTTGTTGATTAATACCCCACTAGGTCGTGAATCAAATGGCTTCGTTGCCGAGGATGGTGCCTTAGTGCAAATGACAATGTACTGAACACTTGTGATCCTCATCACAAGCTCTGGTGAATTTTTTTATTCATCATTCTTTATAGCATTTTACTATTAGTTTACTTAATTTCATTTCACGTTTATATATTTTTTAGCTAATAATCTTTTGGTAGAATCGCTTTCTTCCCTCTTTGGTGTCGTCCCGTTTTTTCTATAGGAGTTTATGTTCTAGTGGATTAGAAATTCAATGGCGACAATGCTACCACATTAGGATATTTTGAGCTCTGTCACGACATTGCTGTCACTTTGACATTAAGATATTTTCTTCTAAAATTTTTACTTGTTTACCCCATTTTATTTCTTGAAATTAGTTCATGCTTGTGAATATAAGTCTATCTATATTAAGGAATTTCAATTCAAGTACAAACAATAACACTCAGATTTTCAATTCAGTCAACTCAACATATATTCATCAGACAAGTGCAGATTATGACACAATTCATGCATCAAAGGAACAATTAAGCCACTATGCAATTTCTAACTCAGATAGATTACCCTTCACCAAACTTAGTATATGCATCATTTTCAAAGAATAAGTAATGGAAGTAGACTACCCTTTCAGAATAACTCGCATAACTAATTTGGTTTAGAAGCTCAAAAATGACTTTCACATCTCCTAGCAGCTTCATTATCCTGAAATTTAACAAAATTTGATTACATAGGTTACAAATAAATTCTAATAAAACTACTCTACCAAATAAACTATTCAAACACATTGAATTAAACAAAATCACACTAAAAGAAAATGAAAATTGCCTAGGTTGCCTCCCAAATAGTTGCTCATTTTTATGTCTTTAGATTGACTTTGCTGCAATGTGTTCTCTTTTCAGCAATTATTTTGATCTCTTAAAATCTGGGATTGTTCTTCATTTTGTCTTCCTCCTGTGTGTTTCAACTCCCGACCATTCACCTCAATTCTTTCTACCGAATTGTTTTTCAGTGTTATTGCTCCAAAAGGGGTATCTGCTACTACTATATAAGGACCACTCCACCTTGACTTTACTTTTCCTGGAAAAAGTTTTAGCTTGGAATTTTACTGTAGGGCTAGCTCTCCTACTCTGAACTCTTTCCTCAGAATCTTCTGATCATGCCACTTTTTAGTCTTATCTTTATAGATTTTCGCATTATCATAAGCTTCATTTCACTTTCCAGCTCATCCATTCGGGAGTAGTTTTATCTTTAGCAAACTTTGAAATCACATTTCAGTTTCGATTGCCTACATGTTAGCCATATTCAAGCTCAAGAAGGAGATGGCAAGGTTTTCCAAATACTAACCTGTATAGGGACATTCCAATAGAGAGGATTTATGGCAATCCTGTAAGCTCACAGTGCATCATCTAACTTGACTGACCGGTCATTCTTGTTGGTGCTTACTATCTTTTCTAAGACATTCTTTATCTCCATATTAGATATTTCTGCTTATCCATTTAACTGAGGGTGATTAGCTAATCCCATAACATGTCTAATTCCATATCTGCTCATTAGTTTTGCAAACAGTTTGTTTGCAATATGGCTTCCCTCATCACTGATGATTGTCCTTGTGGCCCCAAATCTGCTCAAGATATTTCATTGAATAAATCCTACCACTATGTTGGCATCATTTCTTGGACAAGCTATGGCTTCCACCCATTTGATATGGTAATCCATGTAACTAGGAGAACAAAATGATTTCAAATGAAGTGGGAAAGGTCCCATAAAATCTATCCCACATACATAAAAATGATTCCACTAGATCCCTTCTAGAGGCATTTCATTCCCTTCCTCGCTTATATTGCCCATTCTCTAAAATTTATCACAATGTTTAACCCATTAAGAATAGTCTCCTAATAGAGTAGGCCAAAGAAAGACTTGATTAGAGAATTTTCTGGTCAAGAGGTCTTCCCGTAAAGTGTCTCATATGGTGATGCATGACACTTATCAATAATTCTACCTTGCTCATCTTCTGATGATCTAATATGTCCCTCTTCTAAACAACAGTGGGTCATCCCATATATACACTTTCTGCATCGCTTCGACTCTTCTTTCTACTAGTAGCTGAAATCTGGTGGCGTGATTCCACAAGATAAATAATTTAACAATATCAGCATACCAAGGTAATTAGACTGACACTAAACAATTGCTCATCTGTGGAAAGCCAATTTCGTCTTTTCCTCTATAAGAAGATTTTCTGACCTCGACAAGTGATCGCCCATCACATTGTCACCCTTCTTGTCCTGATTTCTAAATCAGCCTCGCAACAAAGAAGCACTCCACCTAATCAATCTCGTTCGGGCATCTTCTTTGCCATTTGATACTTAATTGTCAGATGATCGCAGTGTATGATAACATGGGACCCCAATATATATGGTCTAAATTTTCCACAAGGAAATAATTATTGGTAGCATCTCATTTTCTCTCAGAGTTGAGTAGTTATCTCAGGCCTTATTGAAGGTTTTGTTGGCATAGTATATCGCTTCGAAATTTTCTCCTCGGTTCTTATCTCAAAATCAAGCCCCATTGCATAGTCACTCGGCATCACACATGATTTCAAACTTTGTCTAAACCCTGTTGCTATGATGGGAGTTATAACAAATATTGGATTTTATTTCTTTAAATGCAAACAAGCAAGAGTAATCAAATTCAAACTTGGCATCCTCTGCCATAGCTTTGGTATATTAGTCCTGAAATTTTTGAGAAGTCTTTGATTAATCTTCGTAAAACTAAAGATGTTCCAAAAACATCTAATCCCCCTCGATCGTATTAGGTGGCATCGCAGTTTCAATCGCAAAAACCTTAGCTTGGTCAACTTCTAGCCCAACTACATAAATTTTATGTTCGAAGACAATTCCTTCTGTTACCATGAAATAGCATTTTTCCCAATTCAGAGCTACACTATTGTCTTGGCACCTTTGAAGTACATTCTCTATAGTTTTTAGGCAAAAACTGGATCCATAAAGATTTCCATACCCTCCTCCATCAAATCTGAAAAGATGGACATCATACACCTTGAAAAGTCGCTGAGTATTACATAGTCTAAATCTCTTGCATCCTTCTAAAGGAAAAGTGCAATAAGGACATGTGAATGTAATTTTCTTTGGTCCTGGGGTTGTGGCACCGACATATCTTGAATATCCATCAAGAAAACATAATGCGGTGTCCAAATTTTCAACCCGTCCCAGCATTTGATCAATAAAGGGTAAAGGATAGTGGTCATTTCTGGTTGCTGTGTTCAATTTTCTATAATCAATACACACCATCCATCCTATCACAGTTCTTATTGGAATCAGTTCATTCTTCTCATTAATGATGACTATGAATCCATCCTTTTTTGGAACCACATGAACTCTGCCTACCCAAGGGCCAGTCATAGATTACATAGATAAATCTTACATCTCACCCATTTCAATAATTTTTCTCACAACTTCTTTCATCACTAGGTTCAGTCTTCTTTGATGTTCACTTGATGTTGTTGCATTCTTCTCCAGGAGGATTTTATGTATGCAAATTGAAGGATTGATTCCTTTTAAGTCTTCTACTGACTAAGCTATGGCTTCTTTATATTTTCTGAGAATTCCAATCAGTTTCTGCTCTTTTTCTACTGTCAAGTCAGCTGCTATGATTACAGGTTGTGCTCTTTCAGCTCCTAAGAAGGCATATTTAAGATGTTTGGGTAATTTCTTAAGAATTAACCCTTCAGAGCTTTTTTCCACTTCTTGTTCCTTCTCTTCAATGCTACTTGATTTTTCGCATCGATTTCTTTTGTGACTAAGTACTATTTCTTTAAATTAAGACTGAATTCGATATTCAACATCAAGAGCCTCAATATACTGAAATTCATCTCATTCTCATTCATTGGAAATCGACCACAATCGTAAATCAGTTTAGGACTAATGGGACTACTTATTCTACAATCTTACATTCATCATTGTCAAAATCGGGCTATTTCAAGCTCTAAGTCAGATTGAAGTGTACTTTTTCATCTCCTACTTAGAAAGTGAGCTCTCCTTTCTTTACATCTATCAAGGCTGCTCCTGTGGCAAGGAATGGCCTTCCCAGTAGCATTGGAATCTATTTATCTTCCTCTATATCAATTACCACAAAAGCCACAGTGAAAATAAACTTCCCTACCTTGATCAGTACATCTTCAAGGATCCCTTAAGGTCAGCCATACTATGTCTACCATCCGGCGTCATAATTGTAGGAGTAAGCTCTCCCAAACTTCGTCTCTGCACAATAGATAGTGGCATTAGTTTAATACTTGCTCCATAATCACACAATGCTCTTCTCTAAATTCAAGTTCCCTATGGGCGCAGTGGATCTTGTATCTTCATCGAAAATTCTTCTAGATCACATCATCGCAAGTGACCATAGGCACAATTTTCCTTCATGAAATACCTTCATGAATCCTGGCATAATGAGGCATTTGAGCCAATGCTCCTCAAAGAAAAGGGATATTCACCTCTATCTTCTTCAATATGCTCAAGAATTTAGAGAATTGATCATCCATCTATGATTTCTGCAGCCTCTGAGGGAATGGTACTAGAGGTAAATAGACTTTAACCTCCTCTTTCTTTGCATTTTTCCTTTCTCAACTGCCGTTCCCTCAAGCATAAAGATATCTTTCTCTCTTCACCAATTATGAATTGTTATGCTCACTTTATTTTCCGCTTTCTTCTTTCTCTTCCTTCTCGCTTATTATTTTCTCATGTTCCTTATTTTCTAAAGTTCACCACTCGTATAATTTCCATACCCGATTCTTCAGGTCACAATGGGAAGGAACCCTAGACCGATTTTTGTATTGATGTGGCCAAATTTCCCCCACCTCTAGCCCTAGATTCTTGAGAGATGCATTGGTATTGTATTGAAACATAATTTGTGGTTTACCCGGGAATGCTACTAGGGCTCAAGAAACTTTTTGTTCATGAATGTTCAACAGTCTTTTGTTCTCTCACATGAAGCTCAACATCTGATCTTCAAAAGACTGAGACCTTATTTGGCCCTCGTTCTCAACTCTTTAGCTGCTTTGCTATAATTTCCCTTGGAAACCTTGTGGAGCATACTGCTGATGATAGTTCTGTCCTGGTCTAAGACCTTACTGCACTCCACTTCCATAGGAAAAATTCTCATGGTTTCTCAATGCAGGTTTGTAGTGGGTTGAAAGGTTGTTGTTGGGCTTCGACAGCTTCTGCTCACCTACAAACTCGGCCTCTCCACCCGATAGGGACCTCATAAGCAAGTCCCTATTAGTCATGCATTTCGTCTCTTCCTTCTTCTATTCCCATCAGAGCCGCTTAAATGGCTTCTCCTTTCGAGTGCTCATCTTACTCACAAGAAATCTAACTTTATCAATTGCAGCCATTTTGTTCAAATCTAGCATACTCCTCCTCCTTTTAAATCAAGCATCGCTTCCTAAAGTCTTGCTTAGTTGAGCTCTAGAGTTGCTTCGCCAAATCTTCAATGAGCCGGTTAGCCTTTTCAGCACTCTTCCTTTCAATGCTCCACATGGTATATATGATTCCCTCAAGAGTAATCATCATGATATAAAATTTCCATTCGGGTGATTTGATCAATCCCATGCATTGACATCTCTTCGCATTTCTTTGTACCTCTCACAAGCATCAGAGGTTTTTTCTTCTCTCAAGCCAAGGTTATACATCTTTCTTCTCGAGGTGAGTGGCCAGTGGGAAAACCTCTCCATAAAAGCTTCAACTCAATCGTTTCCAATTGCTGAACCCATTCATATGGCAAATGACTCAAACCAACCGGCCGCTTATATCTCTCAAGGAAAAGGAATAATCGCAGTCTGATAACATCTGGATTAACCCCATTCAGTTTGACAATGTTTTCCATCCTTAGAAATCTCCTCAAGTGCTCATTGGGATCATCACTGGGATGCCCAATAAATTGGTGTTGCTTCACTATGGTGATTCGAGCAAGCTTCAACTCAAAGTTGTTTAACGAAATGGGTGGTTGCCTACACCGAAAAAGGTATTTTTATGACTAGCCCCAAAAGTCTTCCATCGCTCTTTGCCTTTCGAGGCCTTTCATTGTTCACGCTTCCCGGTACATGCTGATCAGTCCTTTCTTGCTCTATCATGGCTATTACTTCAGCAACTTTCACTTTCTTTAAGTTTCTTAGTGTCCTTTCCAACTCAGTAGCCAATGGTAGGAGTTCTGCTTCTAGTCTTCTGTGCATGTGATAACTTCTTGAAATGGAAATACACTGAGATCAAGTGAGATCAATAGATAACATAAATATATTATGATGTTCTTTCATAAAAGATCACTAGGTAGTCACCACTCCACAGCTTAAAATCGTTTTGGAAAATTTTTGATAAAGTGAAAAAGAAAATGTCCAAACTAGCAATTTTCTTTTTGGAAAGAATATTGATCTTTAAACTTTACTTCAATTCAATCCTCGAAACGGCACCGAAAACTTGATTGAACTTGATTCAATCCCCAACAGTTATACCAAAAAAAATTGTTTAGACTCAATATATAAAATATGTTTTCTACAGTAAGTACAATTTTCAATTAAAATTATTTTTGGTCTAAATCATCGCAAGTGGATATGTCATAATAAAGTAGGATTTTGGAGTCCGTGATATCATTCCCATGAGGATTGATTTTAAAATCTAAAGATTAACTACTCTCACTACTCAAGATCATCACTATTTGAACATCTAATTTCCTATAGATAATTATCTTTCTAAAATAAATTAAATAAAAAGATAAAGAAATTCTAAAAATACATGAATTGGAGAGTTTACTAGACTCAAATAACACTTGAATGAAATCGTGTTTGCGGACTATCAATTTGCAAGTTTCCTAATAAAATATAAAGTATGGGATATGAACATTTGAATTGTTCAAGAGCAAGGTAGTGTAGCATTGGGATTTCTCCTCACACCTCTACATTTCACTCTCCAGCCACTTACATTTTTATCTTTAGTCAATGGGTCTGAAAAGCTACTTCAGAGAACTTGATTCTCTTTAAGATCCGACCGTTTTTTCCTTCTCGTGCACTTCAACCATCTTCAGACTGAAATCGTCGTCTCATAGACATGGTAATGCAAGCCCTCTCCAAATTAATTGTACCAACCATCACTAGACAAGAATTTCTCCTTGATTAGAATCTCACTAATACAAGATTGGAAATTATTCTTCAATTGAGCCAAACCTCGTAATTAAACCGCTGCATCAAGAAGCATATCTTATTCTTGGGAACACACTCGTTGTCACTAGAAGGAACTTTGAAGTCGCAGGTTAGAACTTCACCGTTGATATACCAGTGATCTAGAGTGCATTAGTTCAAATAATATCAATGCAATTTACCCCTAAGCGATTGCTCCTTACTCTCATGTAGTTCATCTCTCATACTCGTAGGGATTCCTCAGAATCGAAAGAATGATATAGCCCTTTCTCTGGTACCAAACACTAAAAATTCAGAACAACTCTATGTAGGAGTAATACCAGTTAGATCACTCCAATTTTCATACCCAACACAACAGTGAAATATTACAAACAATAATCCCAACACAGATTCTTCCCGTAGGGAGCTTTCTATTTTCCATTACTGATTACAAATGACAATGACTAGTTTATCAAACAAATTCATTGAAATTGTAAACTAAAACCTAAGAGTAAATGAATTCAGAAAATTCTGAGTTCCATTATGTTCGTATTACAAATGAAGCTTTGATTTACATTCATCCAAATTTTGGAATCCCAACATATCACTACTTCAATCTAAAAATAAAGAAAACTTTAATCAGAAAAGGAAATAAAATAAAAAAATAAAAAGATAAGAAAATAAAGGAAAAATATATACAGCTGAGATTTCAGCTCCCAAAAAGTGCAAAACTTCTGTGATCGGCCAAAAGTCGCACACCGGTTCCTAGGAGCTTTATTTATGAAGCCTAAATATTAGGCCATAAAACGAGGTGAGAAACACGTCGGAAGCCCAGAATCTGACTTAGTTACATACACATATATACATAAGATGAAGAAGATAATGTTAATGCATATTAATAATAATATTATTAATATTACACATATTATACATTTATATTATATTATTATTACATATTATTGTTAATACGCACGGGGTAGGTGGGTAGGGATGTCGTGAAAATGTCGGATGATGTTGCAGACATTAGCGATCCTATGTCGTGAGATCTGACATTGAAAGTTTGTTGGCACTCAAATTATCACTACCACGTCATGGCAATTGTCGAGATGATGTCACAAAGATTTAAGACATAGTATTGTAGATCAACTCTAATGTCAAGACCTTGATGTTCAATTTTGATTATTTCAGCTAATGTCGTGACATTAAGTTGATGTGGCGACATTGAGTTTATGTCGCGACATTGCTCTTGAATGTTGAGGTTATTTTATGATGTCATGGAAATGTCCTAACATTTTAGTCTTGAGTCCCTTTATTTGATGTCGCGACATTGCAAGTTGTGATCTCCAATGTCTAAACCATTTCTAATGTTGCAACATTGAATTTGAGTTTTGCAGTCTTGAGTGATGTCACAGCCTATGTCGTGGCGATGTCGTGACATTGAAGTAACTGGCATGACACTCTCCACACGATGTCGCAACATTGTTCATCTGGTGTCGCGACATTAGTGCCTTTGCTTCTCTTTTTGCTATTTTTGCTACTTTTCTGCTTCTTTTCTTCAATTTTCTACAAAACATAAATCTGGGTGAAAAGTCCATATTCTTACATTAAATCGGGATCTTTAAGCTTGAAATATCTTGAAAATGTGTAAATAGATGAGTTTGAGACTCATCAATAATCTCTCTTCTTCTCTCTAAGGTAAGGGCATGTGGGAAAAACCTCTCCATAAAAGCTTCAACCAACTCCTCCTGTCACGCCCCGTTTTCCGGGACGCGAGACTTAGGACTGGAACTCTTTACCTGATTTTTTTTTTTTTTTCAAAACCGAACTGGTACCTGTGGGTATGGCCCACATCATATAAACATTATAATATCATTTACCGAGTCCCATTTATAAATACAAAACTTACTTTTACATTACAAATCGTGAGCATGAACCCAAGACAGCGAACCCTTACAAGTGTGTCGCCCAAATTGGAGGCGATGTTTGCCGATGTCTTCCCACCTACACCTGACAAAACCCTCGTGCTAAGCTTTACGCTTAGCCAGGGAAACATTTCTTATGCATATACACATTTAACGCATAACACAATGTATAATATAAATTTCATGCATTTATATTATGAACTATACGAGTATCACAGCTTACGCTTATTCGATCTCCCGTAGGGAGTTAAGGTGATCTTATTCTTATGCAAGTAACACATCCTTATAACAGACTTATGTGCATTCAAGACTCGCAGGAGTTGGCGTAACTTATACTTATACGATCTATGTTTATCTCAAAGACTCCCGTAGGAGTTACGTAAATTATACTATTCTACTTTAACATATCCTCAGACTCGTATCTTTTTTTTTTTTTTAAAGTTTATACGAGCTTATTCTCAGATTTATACGTATACCCGTAGGTACTATAGAACATTTTGCTGGTACAAAAGTACTCGTAGGTACTATAGGACAGATTCCTTATACAGAGGTACCCGTAGGTACTCCAGGACTTATGCTTATCTTACGGATACGTGAGTACTCGTAGGTACTACAGATACAAGAGTACCCGTAGGTACTACTGGACTTATACTTAATCTACCAATACGGGAGTACCCATAGGTACTACTGAGTTTATACAGATACAGACTTATTCTCTGGACACAGAGTACCCGTAGGTACTACGTAACTTATTCGGGATGCCAGGAGCACCAGAGGTACTGGCGTAACTTATTCAGATAGGAGTACCCGTAGTACTACATGTGACTTATTCGTGACACTGGACTTATCAGATACGTGAGTACCCGTAGGTACTAGCATGTGACTTATACGCAGACGTAACTTATCATATACAGAGTACCTTAGGTACTACAAAGACTTATACAGATACAAGAGGTTCCATAGGTACTAGCTGCATTTCAGATACAGGAGTACCCGAGGTACTCACAGAAACTTAATCAGAGACAGAGTACCGAGGTACTACATCTTATTCAGAGACAGGAGCACCCGTGAGGTACTACGTAACGCATACGCAGGTACATTCTGGGATCTTTACTCATTCAGATTCAGAGTCTTGTCATATAATTGTTTGACTTCCTAGACCAAGAATAATTTTTAATGAGTAGTGACACAAAGACAATAAGTAATTCGAAGATAATTATACAGCACTAAGGCCGTAGCACTACGTATCAGAGTGCCAGAGCACTAATTAGAACAGAGTGCCGTAGCACCCTAAATGTGAGTACCGGTTATTCAATCAGGAGTGCCTGAGCACTAATCGAGTACCAAGTACTATTCAGGACAAGAGGTTGCGGTCATTTAATAATCGGTCTTGGGGTGGTTTTACAATTATATGAGGTCACAATAGGTATCTTAGCCCCCAGTGTTCATTAGGCGGCGACGATCGTCTTCATTTATTGGTAAGGTATGATGCGTATGTAATCACACCCTACTTTACCCAATTAGAATCAATGTTCGACCGAAAGTCCATCAGGAACTAAAGTTATAGCATTTCATGCCAAACGAGCCGATTCACAGGGTACAAAGTACAGATTACCAGTATTATTTATTTTCCAGTGCCTTGTCTCGATATTTGGCACTGGATCTTTGTCTATTTTAAATTTAAGTTGAGGGTTTCTATTCCAACTGGAATCACCTCATTGAACTTTTGAAACTCAAATTACGTCAAACGAGCTCGGACTATACTATGATCAATGAGTGGAAGTAGACTTGCACATGGCCTTTAATTAATTTTGAAGATGTCCCTAGGTCATAATTTTGAGATACCTGATATGTTTGGTTCTCCTTGAAGTCATTTACGTGGCACTTGAATAACTCAAATCGGATAAGAAATGAGCAATTGGCTAATTTACAAAAGCTGAGTGAAAGCAGGGAGAAAGCCAGGCAGTTATGCAGGTACGTCCTAGCAGCCTTGGTACAAGGATATTAAAAAATGACCAAACCGAGTTATTACCGGTACGGCATCAAATTGTACCAGTACAAGTCACTGGGAATCTGCCCGGAGTGTGTGTTTTCTTTACATTTTTCCCTTACTTTTGATCCCCGATCAACTACACTTCAAACACATCAAGCAATTCAAATTCACCTTGGATCTTTCTACTCAATTTCTCTTTGGTTGTATAGTATTTCTTCAAAAATCCGTATGGTTTCTTCCAAAAACCCTTCTAATATGGTTTATAACCCATACACAAACAAAACATGAGGATTAGTTAGGGATTTATTCCTAGGCTACCCCAACTCGATTCTCCTCCATTTAACCATGGTTTCATCCTCAAAGAGAGGATTTCATAGGCTTCTTGTGAGGTTTTTACCGCACTACTATCATTTTTTGGGTTAGATGAAACCCTAGCAAGGCTTTATGTTTAGGGACAACTACTAACCAACAGCATGGAGATTCATATAATCCACTAAAATTCATAATCAAGGTGAGTTTCCATACCTTTTAACTGATCCCCTCTTCCTTTCTTCTCTTCTTCTTCTTCCCACTTCACTTGTTTTGTTTCCTCTCCCCAAATGAGACCAATTTATTTTGGTCTTTTTAAATCCAGATTTTGTTTATAGACCTTGTTTGGCGTAAAGACATTTTTGCAGGTTCTTATCATAATTGCATTTTGTCCCGACTATTGGCCATTTGTATTTCAATTCCTTTTTGTGTATTTTGGCCTCTCGTCTTCTAGGAATTATACAACCACATTCTATTTCTTCACTGGCCTCAAATCTTTGCCACATTAGGACTTTTAAGCCCCTTTTGGGCCATTTAAAATTGTCCTTAAGTTTGTAACTTCCGGATACTCGTTTCCCCGATTTAACGCATTGACTCACAATGATCAAATTAGGCTTTAAAATACCCTAAACATGTCAAATGACTGAGATTGTGTTTTGAGATATTACACCTCAAGCGTCAGCCTGATCCATATGGCGTGACTCAAACCAACCTATTGCTGTATCTCTCAGTGAGAAGGGGAATAATTGCGGCTTGATATTATCATGGATTAATCCAGAACTCAATTTAATGATGTACGACATTATAAGAAATCTTTCTAGGTGCTCATTAGGATCCTCACTGGGATACCCTGTAAATTGATGTTGCTGCACCATGGTGATTAGAATAGGCTTCAACTCAAATTTATTGACTGAATAGATTAGTTGCCCCTTACAACCCGGTACTCATTTCGATGGCTAGCCTCGAAAATCTTCCATTGACCTTGTCTTTGGAAGGCCTTCACATTTGTTAGTTCTCTTTGGTACATCTTGATCAATCCCTTCTTCTTTGCCATAGCTACTACTTTAGCAATTCTCACTTTCTTCGGCTCTTGACATTGTCCTTTCCAACTTAGTGTCCAATGGCATGAGTTACGCAGTCTTCTGTTCATGTAACAACTTTGAAATGGAAATACTGCGAGATCAGAAGTGAGATTAGTAAGACCAAATAAACATATTATGATGTGCTTTCATAAAAGATTAGTAGCTAAGTTAATATATAGTTAAAACTATTTTGAAATTTTTTATAAAGTGAAAGAAAAATGTCAAACTAACTTCAATTTATAACAGTAGAATATTGATCTTTAAGCTTTACTTCATTTCAATCCCCAAACAATAACGTAAAAACTTGATTGAACTAATTTTTTAACATAGACCAAAATTTGAAAAAGTCATTGACTTGACTTTCTATATATATATATATATATATATATATATATATATATATATATATATATATATATATATGTTTTCTATTATTAATAGTTAATAATTTGCAATTCTAAAATTTTGTTTTGGTTTAAATCATTACAAGTACATAAGTCATACAAGTAATAAGTAGTTTTAGAGGTAAAATATCATTACAGGATTGATTTGAAAATCGAATTAAGCTGCCCCTCCTTTATGTATGAAATATCTACTAGTTGTTTTAAACATGTTTGAAATTATTTTGTAGCTTTATAATTGAATTTTAAAATGAATTCAATTCTAAAAATATGGAAGGTTAGAAACCCAGAACACACATACAATTAAAGGAATAAAATTGTGTTACCAAAGAATTATGAATTTAATAAGATTTGAGGCCAAAGTATGAATAATAAAATTTAATGCCGTGTTGGAGGATTAAAGATAAATAAATAAAAACCTTTATTATAAAGAGAGGGTGTAGGATAAGGTATTTTTTGGTGCCAGCAGCTACAGGGAAGAGGAGGAGGAAAAGGAAGGAAGAGAGAAGAGGAAGGAGGAATGAGCAAAGGTATGGAAATTATGGATTCTAGCATGATTTTTGTTACAAGAATTTCTTGAGTATGGATTGCTGAAGGTTTCCCATTGAACATTCTTGTTCCATCTCCTACCAGGGTTTTGCTAGGCAAACATTCTAACTCTAGTTTGAGTTTGGTTGAAGAGGCTAGTTGGTAATGGTGGTGGAATCCTTCTGAACCAGGATTTGTAGAGTGGGGTGAGTTTTGGTGTGAATCCTAGTTCTTTTGCAAATTAAAGTGTTTGTGGAGTTGTTGGGAAGTTCATGTTAGTTTTTGATGAAGTAGGAGTGAACTATGGATGAAGTGTATGAAAAGGGAGAAAGCCCTACATTAGGCATTTGGGTGAAGTGTGGGTACCTTGAGCTGTACCATTACACTTTGGGTTGTGGTCATTTTTAGCAGCGTGTGCAGTACCGTTAATTTTATGCATTTTCCCTAATTGTTTTCCCTATTTCGACCAGTTTTATATTTTGGCCATAACTTGCTCATTTCTTATCCGTTTAAAATTAGACCAATTGGCCAATTCTAAAATGAACGTCAAGGAAAAGCAAACATCAGAAATAGGAATCGTCAAATTCTAATTCTAGATGGCCCAAAAATTCACTCAAAGTGAAATTTATATGCATGCCAATTCTGCATCGAGTGTAGACATAGGGAGTAATTAAAGTTTGTTTGACGTAACTTGAGTTCAGGTGCTCCAAATTAGGTATTCAGTTGGAAATAGAACCATAACACCTTAGATAAATAATTACAAAGAAGATAGTGCCAAATATGAAGTTAAGATCCCGGAAAAGTGAGTATTTAAAACTGTCCACAGGGTGAAATGATAAAATATTAGTTTGCATGAAATATGCAACTTTAGTTTTAGGAATCGATTGAGTTGAGTTCAATTAAGGTAAAGTAGATTCATGAAGGAATAAGAATACGTAATAAAGTGTGATTACACTCCATCATATTTGCAGTATATAAATCTGATGTCGTGAACCACATGTAGTATTTATTTCAGAAAATTCCCTATTATAAAATAGCTAAGTTATTGAACTCATATAATTATAAAATACAAGACGGTTATTAAATGACCACGGCACTCACGTACACCAGTTGGTGCCGGTGCCGTTGGGTATGGGCACTCTGATTAACCGGTATAGTTAATTAACAAATAACCAGTTAATCTTGGTATCTTGATTAATGCTCAAGGCTCGACTAAAATACTTGATAATCTGGTAAGTGCTCTGGCACTCCACATCACACATTAGTGCTACGGCACTCACATCCTGTAGGCCTTTCACGGCACTCACATTACCAACACTTGGAAATCCACACACTTTGTCTTTCCACAGCATAGTAATGAATAAATATCTTGGATGCCCATTGTCTTTGTCTTACACTTTTAAGTAATTACTAATTAAGGTATTCCCATAATTATATGATGTGCACAAATAATGAATAAGAGGAAATGAAGTTATGTCAGTTAGAGTCTGCCCCTGTTTAAGATGTGAGTAGCTACGCAACTCCTATTGGAACTGAATAAATATAAAGTCCTGTGTCTGATGTAGTCTGATGATACCCTCTGGTGCCAGGTATAATGAGACACATGTGTTTCCTCACAAGATGCTTTATATGAACCAAAGCATAGTAATTGTATAAATGTGATATGATGTATAGTTTTTAAATATATATTGTGGTATATGCTAGGCACGAGAACTTGTACATGCATATTATATGTTTCCATAGCAAAACATACAGTTTTAATACGTGTAGATACGAGGAGAGCGTCCGAGAAATTCCATTCTCTGGGTTCCAACACGGTAAGGGTTTCATCAACATAGGTTCCGCACTCACATTCAGTAATTATAAATGTATAGTTTTGAATATGTAATGGGACTCGATGTGTATATGTGTGACACGTAAACACCACTACGATTGGTAGTTTGGACTTTTGTATATGATGTTGATATATTATAAAGACTTGGATATACCAATGTCCTGGTCGCGAGTGAAGAGTCCCGATTATAGTCGCGTCGAACCGGTTCGGATCAAACCAATCGGAGTCGGGCCGAGATGGAGAGCAACCTCTTTCTCAGATCATCAGCTATTGTACCTCAATTTCTGACAGTGATTATCTTTCTAAATAAATTTAATAATGTGAAAAAGAAATTATAAAACACACATGAATTAGAGAGTTTATTGTTGAAATAACACTTGGGAATGAAATTGAGTAATTTGTGACCATCAATTTGCAACAGTTTACAAATAAAATATAAAGTATAGAACATGAATATTGAATTGTCGAAGTAAGGTAGTGTAGCATGAATTTCTCCTAACACTTCACATTTCACTCGACATGACACACATCTCTTGTTAAGGCTAAGGTCTGAATAACTACTTGTAGGACTTGATCCTCTTTAGATCTAAATTGTTTTTCCTTCTAAATAGTTCACAGCATCTCTTAGGGCAGTGCTTGCCCAGTGAATGAGGTAATGCAAGCCCTCTCAAATATAATTGTTTTCCTCGACCATCAATTGGACAAGAATGCCCTCTCTCCTTGATTAGAATATTAGCTAACACAGGATTGAGATAATTCCTTCCAATTTAGGTGGAACCTCTAACAATTAAACTGATAGATTAGTAGGTGGATCTTATTACTTCCCGAGACACACTCATTGTCGCAAGAGAAGGAACTGAAGTCGAGAGGATAGAACATCACCAGTGATGTATCACAGTGATCCTTAGAGTTCATTAGTTCAATGAATATCAATGCAATTTTTAAGTTGCATATTTTATCTCTTAGGTAGTCCATCCTCTGTGTCCCTTTCGGAGGGACTCACGGATATCTCGAAGCAGATGATGCGAACTCTTTACGGGTACCAAACATTGATCTTCATAACAATTCAATGTTAGAACAGCACCAATTAAATCATTCAGGTTCATTCATAAAGAAACAACATTAGAAATACCACAACCAATAGCCTAATCATAGATCCTTCCCAAAAGGCTTTAAAGCATTCTTGGATCACGAATAGCGACACAACTAATTAGTCGAGCAATTTCATTTAAATTATAAATCTTATTGAAGAAGAAAAAATGAATTCTAGAAAATTCCCATATTCCATTAAATTAAGACATGATGAAACTTGGTTTACAAATCTTCTATTAGAGATATGGTTTTAGATCTGCTACCATGCTCTGAAGAATTTACAAATTTGAAAAGAAAATAAAAAAGAAAAGAAAATACTTCTAAAGGAAGTTTAAGTCACTAAAAGTTCAAAACTTCTGTTCAAGACCAAATAAGAATTTATTATTGGTTCTACAGGAGCTTCCATTTATGAAACTTTAGATATTGGCCCTTAAAAGCAGGCAAAAATCATGTTCTTCAAGAAAAGCTGGAAGTTCTACTGACACGATCACGATCAATGTATTATTGATGTCCACGACTGTCAGGCGCATAAGTGGACTGGAGATTTGATGTCGCGACATTGCTGTGGTTTATCATTTTGTTGATGTGTGACGTGATGATAATGGTTTGCTCACCTGACCTTGCCTAATGTCGCGACATTGCGTAAAGGCATTTGTTTGATGTCAGCATTCTTATGTTTCCGCGTTGAAGCTTTATCGATCGTAGATCAAATCTCCAGCGACATTCGCGATTTCCGATACACTCCGCCGGTTGATCTGCCCAGCAGTGAGTTGTTTCATGACATTGAAGTTGATGTTGTATGTTTGAGTATCAATTGCTTGCGCGACCGATACCAAATAATACAAGTTTTTAACATGTTTGACCAGTTTGTCAAGTTTGACCAAATTTGACCCAACCATAAGTATATGACCCAAGTATTGACTTTCAGGATGGTAATTTTTGGGTTGAATAAAACACCATTTCGTAGGCCTGTGTCTGATTCATGAAGCCAGGTTGAACATCAAAATCCGACTTATACGATGAAGTTATGGCACAGCAGTTGAAACTGTGATATTTTATCGGTGTCAAATCGGTCGGGATTTTTGCACGAAAACAGCCTGTTTCTTGACTGGTTTGCATTATAAGTGAGGATCCAAGCACAAAACCGGAAAAATCCCAAAACCCGTGGACCCGAATTAGGTCGTTTAGAGCCACGTTTTAGACGCCATTTGGGTTTTGCATGAGCCGGTCAGGCCACCCCCTTGCCACCGCGCCCGGCGGGAGAGCCACCGGACGATCTTGGCGTGAAATTTCCAGCGCCGGCGAAGCGCCGAATCCAGAGCGTGACGGCCATTGCCATTCTAACCAGGTCACCGGTTTTGCCATTTTTGAAGCCATTCGACCAGCCTTACCTCCCTCCCACCATTTTTGGACCCTTTAAGCTCATTCCACTGGTCCTTTTCTCTGGATTCCATCAGTTTGAGAAACAAACGAAAAAAAATTTGTGACGGGTTGGATCGAGTTTTAAACCACCCACGGCAACCTTTGGATTCCAAGGTAGAAGTCTTGTCTTCGTTCTGGTCTGACTTTCCGTTGATACTAAAGTTTGTAAATTTTGGACGTCGATTTGGTTAGTTTTCATTTTCCGGGTCATTTAGGGTA
>JAEQBH010008306.1:0-113324 GCA_016808115.1 Tetrastigma voinierianum | reverse complement strand
TTTATCGGAGACTATCGATGCTTTTGAATAAAGCGGTTTATCGGAAACTATCTGCAGCTTTTGATTAAAGTGGTTTATCGAGCGTCGATGCTTGCGAATAAGGCATTTTATCGAAAGGCGTCAATGCTTTGAATAAAACTATTTATCGGAGATTGTCTAATGGCTTTGAATAAAGCAGTTTATCGGAGGATGTCCAATGAGTTTTAAAAACAAAAGGCTTTGTTTTGGATAAAGGGTCATTGGGTGAAACACCAATGATAAGTTTTTACAGCCTGACATGTGTGAGGAGTCGTGAGGACTCGTGTTAAAGGCATGGTGAGTGACACTTCATTCATGGCATGTAAGGCATTCCACGAGTGAGCGCATTTACTTGGAATGTTTGATTGTGAACATAGCATTGCATGTGCACTTAGGTGGGGAAGTAGCCCACGTGGGTTTACCTCTTGGGCATTGCTCACCCGTCGTAGGACCCCCTTTCAGGTACAAAGAGTATGCAGGTGGACGACGCTCACTCAAGGCCCCAATTATAAAGAAAGTCGGGTTGTGGCCTGTAATTAATTTTTTGTAAAGAAGCTTGGAACAAACTAGTTTTAGCTTGTATTTTGTGTAAAAAGAATTGCAAAAATACTTTGGAACAACCTTGTTCTAATTTGTAATATTTGTAAGAGTGTTGTAATTAAACTCTTAAGGACTAATTAGTCTTGTATATTCTGTAGTGTGGATATAGTGGGCCAGTTCAGGCACTTTCACTCATGATGGGCCCAAATTAAACCTTTCCTCATAATTGGACCCAATGAGGTTATTGTATTATATTGAGCCATGTTGCCAGGTTTTTTGTACAGGTTGTATTTTAGGTAGAGTTCCCCATACAAATGAGACTCTGTCCTGATTTTCGTTAAATCATGGGTCCCGGAAAAGGGGACACGATGGTGTGGTGTCGGGTTACCCGACATCCACGAGTCTTCCGCGGGTTGAGTGGTTGTCAACGGACCCCCGGGTTGTGAGGCATCACAAAAAGTAGAAGAGAAATGAACAGAATAACCAAAATCACAAGTTGACTCACAAATATAAGATCCATAGTAATTTTAAGACAAATAACATAAAGAGAAAAATATTGCATGTAAAACCAATACTACTAAAGGCATGAGAGTGCCATCAATAGTCATGACAAACATAAGGAGGGAGAATTACACGAGGATATAAAAGGGGATGATGAGATATGACATATGATATAAGAAGCGTCATAATTTGAGACCCATAAAGAAGAGCCTTTACCTAAAGTGTTAGAGGAGGACTCACCTGATGAAGACAAAGTAGATATGACATATGATAGTGGCAATGACTATATGATAAGGAATTTCTAAAACTGCTTCATAAGGGCCACAGTGTTGGGATCTAATGATGATGCAACTTTAGGTGTAAGTGTTGCGTATTAATTTTTGTGATGAGTGCATAAGATTGGCATGCAGCGAGGTTGTCCTCGAGGGCACCAATCTTTGTGAAGGTAGAGGTATTCGCCCAGCTCTTGCTACATAGAAGGAGGCTGCTGAGATGTTTATGTTCTATGCAACAGTTTAGGGCACTAAGCCTTCCAATCCCCTTTCCACTTACAAAAATTGCACTTATCAAAATTGACTTTTACATGCGGTTTAGTCTAGTTGCTTGAAGATGGTTTGGTAAGATGTTTAAAGATTGATTGATTAGATGCTAAGAAAGAGCCCTTTCCTCCTATTTGTGTCTTTGAGACATGTCTCTTCACTCAAAAAGCTCACTTACAACTGCATCAACAAAGAGATGGGGATAAAAATGTAAAATATTCCATTGAATCCCCTCAAAATCATTAAAGAAGTTGCATGGGTTGATGCCAGAGGCTTATAAGACAACATCAGATTCCCTTATCCCACCGGTGACCTTTCAGATCCAGCCTAAGGGAAAGGGAAACTAAAGAGAGGATACAAACCAAACAGAACCTATTAATTAAACAAATTCTCCAAATTAATTTGGACATGCTAATAGGGTAGAAAATGACACCTATAGCTTATTTAGTCATAAATTACTTTTTCATTATTTTAAGTATATTTGATAAAATGAAGATTGAATGATGATGGTGATAGAAAATCCGACATAAGCATTGTCATTGAATGCAAAAAATTTCCTTCCTAAATCAGACTTCTAAAAAAAGGAAGGCGACTCACCAATAATTACAGAAGCAATAGGGTTATTGAGCTTCAATATTGAGATCAGTGTTTGGTGGTTTGAATCTTTTGTGGTGGGGCTCATCTGCTGGGTTGTCTTTGGCATCACCACTGCTCCTCTTACCATCATCTTGACAAGATATGATCTTCTGCTCATCCTCTTGAGCATATATAAGCTGGATCCCACACTTTTCCACGTCCAGTGGTTCACCACAAAAGAAACCCTCAAAGGAAGCCTTCAAGCGCCTCCTTTTGTTAGGTATCTTCTTTGGAATAATAATCTTAGGATAATAGGTCACCCACACTTGATTTATGTCATCACCAATTCCACATTCACAGTAACATTGGAAATGAGATATGATCAGCAGACCAGAATTGATGATCATCACCTATAGTTAATTCACATTCTAAACTCCATGTATGTTTGTTATCAAGGTCGTCCTCAGATTCATTATCAGATTCTGACCTCGGAATTTGTTGGCTGTCAATTCCATCCTCCTCAGATACATTATCAGATTCTGAACACGGAGTTTCTTGGTTGTCAGTTTCATCCTCCTCAGATTCTGAATTAGGAGTTTCTTGGTCATCAAATAAGTCATCAGATTCTGACCTCGGATTTTGTTGGCTGTCAATTCCATCCCCCTCAGATTCATTATCAGATTCTGAACTCGGAGTTTCTTGGTTGTCAGTTACATCCTCCTCAGATTCTGAATTAGGAGTTTCTTGGTCATCAAATAAGTCATCGGATTCTGATCTCAGATTTTGTTGGCTGTCAATTCCATCCCCCTCAGATTCTGAACTCGAAGTTTCTTGGTTATCAGTTTCAATCTCCTCAGATTCTAAATTAGGAGTTTCTTGGTCATCAAATAAGTCATCAGATTCATGATCCTTTGGAACATGAATGCTAGACAGCAAATCTAAGAAGTCAGTATTTTTGTACCAGTTCGAAGGCTTTGTTGTAACCTTGGATCCACATTTCAATGCCTCATCCACTCTGAAATTCCACTGCTTCACAAGAATAGCAATGCTAATTCCATTGTCCAAATAAGAGCAACATGGGGTTCTATAGGAATATCATTCCCAGTTCCAAATCCTGCACAAAGTACAATGCCAATTCTTATCTACTGTAAGTAAAAAATGAAGTGAAATTCCCTGGAAATCATACCTGAATTAAGGACTTGAAACGCATTTTAACAGGCGAAATCGAAGAGGATCTGATGGACTTGATAATGTTTCCAGCGATGCACAGCTGTGTGTATCTAAAACTTGAAGACTTGGTGAAAAATCTGGAATTCTTTTGAGCTTTTGACAGTGGCTTAAGTCAAGAACTCTCAGAGAAGAAAGTTTATTCATGCCATCAGGTAAACTACTAAAATGGTTCCCTCCTAAACGTAATTCTTGAAGTGATGATAGGTTGTAGATTTCACTGGGGATTCCTCCTTCAATTAGATTGCAGTTCCTTAGGTTTTAGTAGTTTCAATGAGTAGAGGCAGCAAATATCACGCGGGATTGCTCCATGCGATAGCTTTGAATTATGAATATCTAATATTCTCAAGGAACATAAACCTGATAAAGAAGGCAACTGACAGCCAATTGAATATGAATATGCAGCATAAAGCTCTTCTAAACTTTGGAGGCTCCCCAAGTTCTCAGGCAACTTGTGGAGGTTGGGACAACAATCAACCACAAGAACTTTTAGATATCTCAAATTACAAATACTGTCTGGAAGACTCAGAAAGTTGTCACAACTTTCCACACTCAGATATTGAAGCCCTTGTAGATGATCAATTGAGGATGGTAGCTCTTGTATAGCTATTTGGTTTAAATAAAGCTTTCTTAACTTATCCATATTCTCCATGATTTCTGGAAAGCTCTTTAGTTCTGAACAGCCAGAGCAAAAGAGGCTTGTAAGGGATTTCAACTTACAAATGTCACTTGGGAGACTCTTAAGGTTTTCGCAGTTTCGCAAACATAAGCTATCAAGTGCTAAGGGACACTCGATAGTGGGCAATTCATAGAATTCATTGCCCTCTAAGCAAAGCTTCAATTTGCATTCCATGTCCAATTGACAATCTGAACAGCTAATATCATGGTCTCCTAAAATGTCCCAGTCAGATCCCTGTTTGTTGATTGATGTAATAATCATTAAACCAGCTTGTCTTGTGAAAAGTTTTCTGGCAGAATTTTCTTCCTCTAATGATCAAGTGATATCCATTGGTTAGAATGAAAAATTTCAGGAATAGCTACCTTAGGATAACCACCTCCTCCCAGCCCCAGTCATTCTCATCCTCATCATCTTCATAGCACTCACAATCAAAAGGAAATGTGAGATGCTCCCTAGTCCTAACGTCATCATTAGTACCTTCCATAAACAAATAACATTCTAAATTATGAGATGTAGAGCAGATTTTTTTCTGAGATTCTTCATTCTTGGAGCTGTAATCAGATTTGTCCTGGCGTGTGCCCAGATTCATTTCCAGAGCTGTTGTCAGATTCTGAGGATGTATGCCCTAGATTCATTTTTCAGAGCTATATTCAGATTCGCAGTTAGATTCATCATCCAAGCAGAACATAGACGCAGCCTATGGCAAATCCCAGAACATGTTATTATGATACCCAGATGAGTATTCATTGCTTTCTATAATTTCCCTTTTGGAAACCATCTATCCACTGTGGAATCCCACTATCACCAGGAATGAACTCAACCTTTGTGAAATCACAATCAGTCTCCTGCATTATAAAATTAAGGAAGATTTAAGTCCAGTGCCTGCCTAGAAAGTTCTATGCCTGGCCATCATTTAAAGACAATTCTCAAGTTTTAACAGAAGGGAAAAAAAAACGTAATGTTTAATTTGTGACTTGGGTGTTCTCTGAAATAATTTTTTAGGCTAGGCACAAAATTTTTGGAGGTGTCTCAAATTCCTAAGTAGAATGTACTTCTTTTATAAAATGACTTCTATGTAAAATATTTCCTTTATATATAATAGTAATTAGATTCTGTTGAGAATCATAGAATATTCTCTAGATATTCTTTGATTTATCTTCTACATTTTATATACATTATCCTCCTTTCTTTTACACTTTATTTTGTTTCCTTTTTGTTCCATTATTTTGTATATATATAAATTGTCTCTATACTATGTAATCTTTCGATCATTCAATAAAGAAAAATATTCTTTTCTTCTCTCATTTCACATGGCATCGAGTCGTAGTTAGTTCACAGAGTGAGCCTTTAGAAACCCATCTTCTTTGTCGGACTACTTCTCAATGGATCTTCTCAATCAGATCTTCTTTGACGGATCTTCTCACTCAGATCTTCTTCAACGGATCTTCTCTGACGGATCTTTTTTAGTCGGATCTTCTCTGACGGATTTTCTCAATTGGATCTTCTCCGGAGGATCTTATCCATCGGACCTTCTCCGTCGGATCTTCTCCAGTGACCCTCACCTGTATAGCAACCGACTTGAAGTGTTGAGAATCATAGAGCTATTCTCTATACATTCTTTCTTGATTTATCTCCTACCTTTTGTATACATTATCCTCCTTTCTTTTACATTTTATTTTGTTTTCTTTTTGTTCCATTCATTTGGATATATATATAGGTGTCTCTATACTATGTAATACTCACTCATTCAATAAAGAAAAGCATTATTTTCTTCTCTCATTTCACAGATTCCTAGTAAAAGGAAAGTACGTGAAAATATCTTGAGAGAGATGGGAAAGAGATACGAGGAACAAAGAGAGAGATATAGTGAAGTAGGAGGTAAGGCATAAGGAAGAGTGAGAGACACCTCATAGATATTGTCGTGCCTTGAGAGCTCGCCTGAGGGGGCATGGTATCCAATTCACACCTCAGGCCAGAGGCTCGAAGTGCGAAATGACATAGCCTTAAGCCTGTGGCCCAGATTGGTCAAGTACCAAACACCTATTCAGAGTAATGCGCAACTTGCTATATCACTAATTCTCATATCCAAAATTCCATAATAACAAAAATTCTCTAACTCCCAACATTCATGTATGAATTAACAGAAATGACCCAAGACAAATATTCATATCCTTCTAACCAACTCTAAGAACAAATAATCCAAATGAATATAGACTCATCAACTAAACAAGGTTATAACGGATTCCAAAATCAAATTCCTAATAATGATATGATTCTCATCCTAACCAATCTCTCATTGTCGAAGTAAATGTACCTGAAAAGATGTCATGTAGATAGGAGTGACATAGCTCAATAAGAAATACTAATACGAGTTTCATAAGTCAAAAAGATTTTCAATCCATATAACAAATAGAATGTTTTCATCAAAACTTTTGAGTCAAAAATAAAGCGGAACATTTTCAAAATTTTCCTTCAAAACATTCTCAATTCCATTTCAAACTTGTTTCATATCAAATACAATCTAAACAATTTCATATCAAATTTCGATTCAAACACTTTCATATCAAAGTCAAAAAATCAAATCATTTCAAATATATTTTTACACATTGGTTATCAAATATCAAATGGTGTCCAATATTAGGACACCTAAATGGGTAGTAAGTATTATAGTGACCCATTTTTAAGGTAGAAGAAACCAAACTATCAGTGTTGATGATACCCAACCGAACTCTAGGTAGGGTTCAAATCAATTACATTAATAAACAAAAATGTAAAAGTCAACTATTATTCCGTTGAAAAGGGTTGAATAGTGTTAACTATTCCCGTGACATGGTCGAACTAACCAAAGATCAAATATTTCATTCAAATATCCAAATAAAGCTAAGCATCATGCTCTGCATTTTAACTTTCGTAAATAAAACAAATCTCAAAATACTTTTCGAGCAAATCCTATTTGATCCATGAATAATAAGGAATAAATTAAATCAAAATTTTCCTCATTCAAATTACATAAAAGGCAACTAAATATATTTTTAGAAAAAAACTATATAGATAATCTTTACGTAAAAACATATAAAATATTTTCTTTTGCAAAAGTTGTATTAATATCCCTTACCTTAAATGAGCACTTTAGAATCTTGAATAGCTAATTAGGAGAATCTCAGAAGAATATTTCACATTTAGCATAATAAGGAGGAACTATCATCATTAATTATTCACCTAAATTGGAGTTTGAGAATCTAAAAATGTCATAATGTCAATATTATAAATCCTAATAATATTTTAAATACTAACTATTAATAATTTAATTAATGAGCTTCAAAACTTTTATAAAAGTCGAATTAAGCTAGAATATGACTTCAAATATTTATTTATTTATATTCTTAATTAATTCACCTACTCTACTAAAAATAATTATTATCAATATATTTTATATCCTTATTATCCATCAATATTTATCTTGATCACAAGATTATCCAAATAAATTCTCAAATCATAGCAAATATTTAGTTTGCCAAAATATCTTCAATTATTTATCAAATACATATATTTATAAAACTTTAGCTTCCAAACTTGTCATATTTGTTTATTATTAGTCTCTAAAATTTATTATCAAATCTTTACCTCTTTGGTTTTTCTAAAATAATTAGAATATCAGAGGCTTTTTTTCAATATCAAATCATTACCTAGACACCTAGTTTTTCTAGGCCTATTTTATGAAAGACTTTTAGGCTTTAATTTCTTTTAATGATAAATGATACTTAACAATATGTCACCTTTGACATTACTAAATGCACAATTTTTATCTTTTAAATTAAACCAATAAAATATCGTAATGAGGTCTCTTTTGACTTTCCTTACTTGTCACATACCTGCAGATTCATCCCTACAATTCTCACTTTTTTTTTTTCTTGTGTTGATTCTGATCCAAAGTATGTGATCCTAATATATTTCTTTCTTTTTTCTTTTTTTATTCTTTCATTTTTTACATGCTCTCGTAGTACGGTGAACCACTATCTTTTCTTTTTTTTTCACAAACTCAAAGCATGGTGGTCTCACCACCTTTGGCCATTATTTTTTCATTCTCATTCTCAAAACAATTAAGTACAACACCACCAACTTCATTATTTTATTTTTACTTTTAAAATAAAAGAGAGTAAAAAATTCATCGACTTGCTGCACAAGTTGATCTAAATTAAGGAAAATTAGAGAATCTACCTTAAAGAAATCTTAGGAAAATAAATATTAGAAGATCTTACTTTTCAAGTTAGCTGTAAACCCTATATTTGGCGATCTGATGTACCGAGGAATCTTTTTTGAAATGAGGACTATATAAAAGAAACGAAGAGATTTATTATCATTAACAATATTATTTTATTTTTTCTAAATAGAATCTGGGAGAAATCTCACCTTGAAAACTTTCTTCAAACCCTAATTCTCAATTGCTATGCTTAGGAGAGGCTACGCATAGAGAAATTGATGAATCCAAAGAATAATAATATATTTTTTATTATTTTGTTTTCTATTTATACCTAGGGTTCCCCCTAATGAATTACCAATATACCCTTCATTAAAAATTTACTTATTTGCCCTCTGGAAAATTCGAGAATTACATTCTCCTCCTTAACAAAAGTTTAGTCCTCTAAACTTGACATAAGTATGTCCTAATTTATTTTTAATATCTTTTCTCATTAGTTTTTTTCTAACTCCAAATACCTCTCAAAATTAAGTTTATCCAACCTAGACAACTACTAACTTGTGATAGAATGCAATATTCTTTCCTTGATTCCATCATTTCTCTAATTTGAACAAATACTTCTATAAGTTTAGTCTTAAAATTGAATAAGCTCCTATTTCATAGTATAAGAGAAATCAAGAACTTATTTACTTAAAACCAAAACATAAAAATCATTATGAATTTAGATGGACTTCAAGCTAAGACCACTTAATACCTAAGACACCCACTTTTCTAATATTTGGAACGATCTTGTAAACCAAGGATTTAGTTTTTTTTTTTTCCAAATTTCAGTATAACTCAACAAGCAAACTTTTAAGATAACATAATCGATCACCAAATCCAAATACCAAAAATTGCTTTAGATTATCAACATAACATTTATGTGTGGTCGGTTTCTTCCAAATTTTCTTCAATCGGGGTTATCCTTTCATTTGTCAATTGCACAAGTTCAAGTCTTAAATTTTTTTTCTTGATATGATCATAACACATAGGAATCATAAAATTCTACCATAAATCTCTCAGGAATTATTCATCTCATTGTTAGCTTAAGGTATTATCTGAGAGAATTTAGCAAAGGAGTAGGACTCACATTACGATTACTTTTCAAGCCCTAAACACAATCTCTCCTTAAAATGTTCAACTTGTGATTCTTTGTCCTCAATTAGTCATTAGCCTAAGCATAAAAGCTACTATCAAAACTCATAAATAATATGAGTTTTTTTTTAGATGAAATCAAAAATCTATGAGTAAAAATAAAAATTATTATTACATAAAATAGAATCGAACATTTCATACATTCTCAACATATTCTTAATACCGAGAAGCTAGTATGCTAGAAAAATATTAGACTTTTTCCATAAACAAACCATCATAATGAAACATTGTCATCAACTAAGGTTCTTGGTAACCTATCCCAAAATTCATTTCCATACTCATTAGAAATACAAAGTAGTTGAAAGCTTCTATCAGCTATTTGATGTAAACTTTCATAGATAAACATACTAAACCCAAAATACAAATCCTTCGATCTTCTACTTCATATATGATTCGTCAAGTCGCTACAAATCTTTATACTTTTGTATCCTTTAAGGGTGGATCGTAAGCTTAAAGCAATAAACATCCTTCAAAAGTTGTCTATTTATGTCTTCCCTATCTAATTAAACATTAAGTTTAGTTCCAAATTTCAAGATCTTATCTTGATTAACCACGACCAATCATTCCACAAGTTTAACTAGTTTCATAATTCCTTATAGGGTCTTAATTCTCCCCAACGAGTTTGGTTGCATTATGATGTTCAACATAAGAACTCTAAATCCAAAACTATAACATGAACTTGTAAACATTTCAAATCATATAATAATCATTTGTAACAACCTCTGATATATTCCAAGAATCAATTATTTTCCTTCTTAAGGAATCAACCATAAGATTCTCATTGTTTTATTAGTACTGGTTAATATCGTCATAATCCTTAAGTACTTGTATCAATATCATTTACTTCTTATTTAAAATCTTTTTAAGAAAACAAAGATTTCAAACTCTCATAATCTATGAATATCTCATAAGTTTCACCATAAAGAAAAATGTCTCCAAATCTTAAGTAAAAATTCATACACCTAACTTAAATCATAATTAGTTCGTTTTATCTTAAAATTTCAAATGTCTAAAAAGCACAACTCGATTTTCCATGCTTCATAAAAAAACACAACCTAAATCTAATGAAGACATCATGATATGAAACAAATCACTTTTGAACCCAATAAAATAATCAAGTAAGAGTTGCTACTAATTTGCTCTTGACTCTAAGGAAGCTATCCTTGTAGTCATTAAACCAATCAAACTTAACTCCTTTCTATGTCAACTTGAAAATATAGGTTGATCTAAGAGATCCCTCAATAAATTATTTGTAATAGTCAATAAATCCCAAGAAACTTCAAACTTCAATAATAATATTAAATCCTTTCAAATTCCGAATAATTTCATCACTCATCACATTGACCAAAAGACTTTACAACCATTTTCCTTAACAAGCGGCTACCTTACAGGAAAGTAAACTTATGCGACAATTTTATCAACATGTTTTCCTTCAAATTAAACTCAAGACAACTAAGAATATGGAAAAGTGAGGCGTAGAAAGCAAGACAAAAGAATTGGAGGAATGAATTCCTTGTGTTTTTCATTGATCCATTGTGAATATATATATATATATATATATATATATATATATACAAAAGCCAATCTAACCTTCCTAATAGATTACAACTCTATATGTAAAGTAGATATATGCTATAATACTCTCTATCAAGTTGGAGCATGGATATTAATCATGCCCAACTTGTTATATAGATAACTAACCTAGTCCCCATTTAGAGCCTTTGCGAAGATATCACTCAATTGTTCTCCAGTCTTCACATATCCTGTAGAAATCAAACTGAGTTGTATTTTTTTACAAACGAAATGACAGTCTATTCCAATATGCTTAGTGCGTTCATGGAATACCCGATTAGAAGCAATATGAAGGACAGCCTGGTTGTCACACAAGAGTTTTGCTAAGACTAGTGTCTTAATGCTGACTTCTATCAAGAGTTGATGAAGCCACAGAATCTCACAGGAACCAGTGTGTCATCGCTCTATATTCAAATTCTGCACTAGATTGAGACACAACACTCTTCTTACTCTTCCATGAGACTAGATTCCCTTCAATAAAGACACAGTAACCTATAGTGGACCTCTTGTCCTCCTTAGATCCCACTCAATTAGCATCCATGAAACACTCAAGTCTATTATGCCCATGATTACTGTATAAAATACCCGTCCGGGGCTCGGCTCCAAGAACATAGGAATATGTTCCTATGGGTGGCCAATGATAAACTATTGGAAGACGTGTGCGGCCTGATACCAGCGAGTGGAAGCGATATCGGGAGTTCTTGTAAGGTAGTCGACTTCCCCAATAGTCTTCTATATGCTCTCGGGATCCTCGAATGTTTAGCCTTCTCTGTGGGTGTATGCCTAGAACCATGGAGAAGCTGTAGTTTACCATACAACAATCTCGAGACAAATAAAATTCAGCCCCATCTTCCCTTTAAAGATAAAGAATAATTATGTTTGCTTTGCATAACTTCAATGCTTAAAAAAGTATCTTAGCATCCCTAAGTCCTTTGTATGGAATTGGCTTTGAAGAAAGGACTTAGAGATAAGATACCTTCTCTAGTCACTCCCGATGATAACAATATCACGTACACTACGATAGAATGATACCTGAACTAGAGTTCTTGTAGAAGATGGAGTGGTCAGATTTACTCTTCTGCATGCCAAATTCCTCAACGGCTTGTCTAAATTTACCAAACCACGCACATGGACTCTGTTTCAAACCATACAAAGACTTCCGAAGACGACAAACCCTCTCTTTCTCCCCCTAAGCAACAAACCCTGGAGGTTGCTCCATATACACCTCCTCCTACAGGTCGCCATGAAGAAAGGCATTCTTAATATCAAGCTGATGGAGATCCCAATTATAAGTGGCAGCCAGGGAAATAAAAAGTCAAACAAATGTCATCTTAGCAACAGGGGAAAAAGTGTTGGAATAGTCCACGCCATAGGTCTGAGCATTCCCTTTATGAGTGAACTAAACCTAGCAATGGATCCATCGGGATTAACCTTCCTTGTAGACACCCAATGACAGCCAATGACTTTCTTCCTAGAAGTCAGCGAACCCAAGTCTAAGGACCATTGTCAATCAGGCATCCATCTCTTCTATCATAGCACTCGCCAACCGGGGTAGTGAGGGCTTGAGAAACCTTGTTTAGCTTAGCGAAATGAGAGTCAAGATGCAATAAGAAAACAGACGTGATGATAAGTGGTCATAGAGCAAAAGGAGGAAGTGGATAAGCACAAGCGGCGTTTACCTTTACTCCTTTGCGGGAGGCAATAGGAAGATCATCACTAGGCTGAATACGATATGGCTTAGGTTGGTGGAGGCTCGAGACTGGGGGGTGTTAGCGCCGAGTGTAGACCTGAGTGATAGGAGGTTTTACCTGAGCAAGGATAGAAGCAAGTTCGGGAGAGACAATGGGTGAGGCAAGAGTATAAACAAGCAAGTCTTCTTCCTCCCCTAACTCATAACAATAGACATAAGGGAACATGGGGTAGTCTCAAAGAATGCAACATCAATAGACACAAAGTAACGTCGAAGAGTGGGACAATAACACCTATACCATTTTGAACACGAGAATATCCCACAAAGATACACTTTAAGGGCTTCAGATCAAGTTTAGAGACTCGAGAACGGACATCCCGAACAAAGCATGTGCATATAAATACATTATGATCAATAGGGAACAATGAATTATATAGAAACAACCGGTGGTAAGGAGTAGCCCAATTAAGAACTGATGAGGGCACATCCTGTTAATCAAAAAACAAGCTGTGGAGACTACGTCGGCCCAAAAATGTTTAAGGACATTCATTTGGAATAAAAGGGCCCGGGTAGTCTCAAGAAGGTGTCTATTCTTTCTCTTAGCTACCTCGTTACGAGGAAGGTGTATCAACACAGAAGGTCTGAATGGAGAATCTCATGTTGTAACATAAAGGACTGAAAAGGTTTCGACAAATATTCCTTAGCATTATCACTTCTTCTCAATGTTTGCATAAACATGAAATTGTGTTTGAATTTCAGCACAAAAGGCACTAAAATGAGAAAAAATCTCAAAACAACTTTTCATTAGATAAAGCCAAGTGACAAGAGAGAAATCATCCACAAAGGAAACGAAATATTTAAACCTAGTCGGAGACAAAACAGGATAAGGACCCCAAACATCATAATGAACTAACTCAAAAGGAGTAGAAGCTCGTTTATTGACTATAGGACTCAAATGCACTTGATGAAGCTTAGCATATTGACACGATTCATAGCTCAATGAGGATAGGCTAGAAAACTGAGGATATAACTTCTTCAACAAAGGGAGATATGGATGACCTAGGCGATAATGTAATTCGAATGGGTAACAACCCCAGAACAAGCAACATACTTTGGCACCTCTATTTCAAGGATGTAGAGACCCCCTAGGCCCAGTGTCCTGTAGGAATAATCAACCCCATTCAAAGATCTGAATGAAGCAATGATCGAGTAATGAGATACGCAATTAAGTGTCTGAGTGAGTTTACTCACATAAATTAAAATAAAGAAATTGTGGTAAACTCATAACAAGGTCAAAGTGATTAGAGGGAGTCGGATGGTGCTGACCCGAGGACAGTGTTGACCCCCATCTGAGATACTTGGTAGATATAGAAATGGCTAAGCTGAAACACAAGTAAATAAAATTACGGAATTACACAGTCATGGTCGGTGGCTCGAGTCAATGACCCATGTGGAGGAAAGAGGAAATAAAACATGTGTTGGTTTTGCACGACTCGACGAGTGTCTTGATAGAGTAAGCTGCGGACTAAAGTGATTTCGTGATGGAAACAATTTGAAATCTTCGATTTTACATCCGACTCACATAATTCAGAGCGTACATGTCCTAGATTATGGCAATAATGACACAACTCCTCTGGGGTGTCGGTGTTAGTCATAGAGCGAGATCTAGCGAACGAGCCTCCCAAAAATCTGAAAATCTTGAAAATGGGATCTTCTTGAAGAAAGAACCACCTTTCCACGAAAAAACACCACCATAATGGATTTTAGCTCCAAAAATCACCTCTTCATGTCACTGAATCTTGAAGAAATCAAGAAAAAATGAAGAAACCCTAGAAAACTAGAACACTTGAACCGCAAAAAGTCTCTAAAACCATTGTTTCAACGTGCATGCAAAAGGGAGGGTGGGTATCGGGGAGCTTGAGTCGTACGACCAACGTCTTCGGTGGAGGAATCTAATTCAATGGGGTGATGGCTGCCTGGCCCCGTGCGGCATGGGGCTCAGGGTGGTTGGGTTGGCGCATGTGACTCACATGCTCCTCTTCCGGCTACTAGACTCGGTGGCTAGGGTCGCTGGAGGCCGGTGCATCTTCCTAGAGGGGCGATGTCGTTCCACACTCTCTCAAACTCTGTGGTTCAAAAACCACATCTTCTGCCCTTAGGGTTCCTCCAAAATTCCTTTAAAAAACTTAACCTTTTTCTTGCAAATTCAAACCCTAGGCTTTGATACCATGTAAACGAAGACAAAAGAGGTGGAGAATAGATTCCTTGTGTTTCATTGATCATTGTGAATATATATATATATATATATATATATATATATATCTGAAAGTGTCTAACTTTGCAATAGATTTAACTTCTGTAAACAAGTTTACTAATAGATTACAACTCATGTATGCAAAAGTAGCTATATGTTATAAACATCAGCCTTTTTCCCGAAACAATCAAATATAAAGTAGAAGCTCCTTAATTCATCTTCAAAATCAAACCAAAAATCCTATGGTCCAAGGAGTATTAAGTCAATTCATATATTCTTCTTACCAATCGTCATGAGATAACTTTAAATCACCATATTGTCCATAATGACATGTTCCATAGAAGTGGCAAATTCAAATCATAATTTATATTGGTAAAAGAATATCCACTAAACCAACAAACAATACTGAGGCAAAAGAGTGTAGTGAGGAAATTTAACTAGTCACGAAATCAATTATCCAACAGACATGAATGCTAAGAATACATAAATGAAGATGAGCTATCAACTAACACGTCACTCAACTATCCCCATAGATAAACTTAAACAAGTTCCCATCAAGATCATAAACCTATTGCTTTGATACCACTCTGTCATGCCTCGAAACTCACCCTAAGGGCATGACTGTCAAAAAAGACATAAAGCTTCCTTATAACTAGATTGATTCCAATTACCAAACACATGTTTAGAGTAATGCTCAACTTTCTATATCACCAATTCTCATATCCAAAATTCCATAATAACAAAATTTCTCTAACTCTCAACATTCATGTATGAATTAACAGAAATGACCCAAGACAAATATTCATATCCTTCAAACCAACTCTAAGAACAAATAATTAGAATGAACATAGACTCATCAACTAAACAAGGTTTATAACGGATTCCAAAATCAAATTCCTAATAATGATATGATTTCCTTCCTAACGATCTCTCATTCTTAGAATTAAATACTTTTTGAAAATATGTCAACGAATGGGAGTGAAAGCTACGATAAGAAATACTAATACATTTTCATGGATCAAGATTTTCAATCATATAACAAATAGGAGATGTTTTTCATCAAAACTTTCGATTCAAAAATAAGCTGGAACATTCAAAATTTTCCTTCAAAACATTCTTAAACTCATTTCAAATCAATTTCATATCAAATGTGATCCAAACAATTTCATATCAAATTTCGATTCAAACACTTTCATATCAAAGTCCAAAATCAAATACATTTCAAATATATCTTTCCCTGGTTATCAAATATATCTTTATCTGGTTATCAAATATCAAATGGTGCCTAGTTGTTACACACTTGTGCAGTTTGACAGAGTTGGACAATGGAGAGTGCGCCAGGGAGAGAATGTGCTCATTGGGGTTGTGCGTGATGAGAGTCTATGGAGACTGTGATGTCAACAAATGTGTGCAATGAGTGGTTTCAATGCTCTAGGGGAGCGCATGGGTATGTGAGCAAGACCACCTTAGGAGACAAGACATAAATGCTTAGAGGAGCGAGTTGAGCTCGTCCGTAGTCAAGGACTATGAAGGGGGTGTTGGCTTACCCTGCGCAAACTGGTCAAGAGTTGAAATCGCTCTCCTGATGAGCCCATGGCAAGGCGAAACCAGTTAGCACAACGCATGATAAAAGGGCGTAGTTCCTCGACGGGAAGAATCGATGGGACTAGCATCGAGATATGTTGCCCATATGTCATTGAGACCTAACGGGGCATGTTGTTCGAACAGACGAATGAGACGCCTTGAGAGGCGCGGGAACTAGAAAAGAGGAGTTCCTACCTTCGGCTTGACAAGGGCCACAAGGATGAGGAGTGTCGGCGGAGGGGACCCTAGTGCTGGTGTGCGGAGCCATGCACTAAGCAAGTGATGCCTCATGATTGGGATCATTTAGGAGCAATCACGCTTATAAATATAATTACTCGATCGATTATAGCATATGAGCAGTGCACGGGCACAGAGGCCTGAGCGTGGGCTTAACACTTGGAACTTAAATGGAGGATGCCCTTGTGGAGGCAAGTGGTGAGCATAATGCACGGCGTCGTGCGGGCCTTGAACCTGCGCGCCCAGGCATGCTAGAGGGCCCATTGAGAGAGGGACCACGAGGGCGGTCACGAAAAAGTTACTCAAGCTTGGGTTGGTGCTCTATAAGTCGTACTTGGGGTCGAGTAGAGGCCAGGCACATGTTATGGGCGGTGCGCGAGTCGTGATCGAGTAGGAAGGCGCGCGAGTGCCAAGTAAATTAGTGTCGAGAAGATATGCTGTAGAGTCAAGCTGGTCGGAGCCTTGTGAGATCTAGGCGTTCGGCATTGATGGAGCGACTATAAGAAAGTCGAGGACAATCATATGTTAGGGGATTGGTTGAGAGAAGGCTGGTCTAGTCTCTTGGGTTGAGCCATTTGCATCATGGAGCTGAAAAATTAGCGTGTGACAGTTGATCAGAGCAAAAGGTTTGCTATTTTGGGGTCGCGATAGGCTTCAAGAGTGGAGGAGAAAAGAGAGAACTACCACTAATTAAGTCTCGAGAGTGAGTTTTCAGAAGATAAGTTAAAGACGTCAAGATAAGGTTAAAGAGGAATCTAGTGATTGCATGGAGATTGCAATGTAAATGGTTCTTAGACCGAGACATAGGGAAGAGTTACCGTAGTACGAGAAGACATGACCAAGAAGGAAAAGTGCCTTGCTGCATGATTGAGAAGCAAGCAGTGATGAAGTACCTTGTTATAGGCTAAGGCATAAGACAGAGGAAAGAGTGCTCCTACGGTATGTTGAGAGCTAAGACAGAGGTAGTCAAGTACCTATTACGAGATAATAGGCATGAGATGAAAGGCCTGGCGTGGTAGGAAGGAATAAGGTGGTGAGGGCCGCTCGTAGAGTCCTAGTGAAGCATTGGATGTGTCGGACTCTAGGAGGCAGAAGTGTGATAAGCCATACTATACCCTCGTGACAAGAGTAGTTGAGGGATATGTAAATGGGGACAAAGTATGGAGTCCTATGGTGCATGATTGCATAAGAGACTCGGCTTGATGTCGAATATCGCGGAGAGCGGGAGATAACTCATGGATCACAAGCGAGAAATGTGAAATTTGGAAAGTTCAAGGAGGTATAGTTCTCCGACGACAAGCGAGAGATGTCACGGTGGGGCTTGGATCTGTGTGTTTGAGTGAGTCCCTTAGCACTGGGGTGTGCATGGTGATAGAGGATCGAGAGGCGATCGACACCATGTAGTTTAAGGGAATGTTATGCTTTGATGGAGAGTCGGGACAGGTAAGGATGCAGAACAGGATTGGGATTTCATGTCGGGTGTAAAAGGAATCCTTAAGGAAGGGAATGATGAGTCAATCCCTCCTGCAAATATTACCTGGAAGGCATGAGAGTCTTTGAAGAATCACGAGTATAAGGATTCTATCAGAGAGCAAATGAAGGAGTTCGCCATTTGATAGTGGATATCAACGTGTTTGAGACAGACAGGTTGTTGAACTTCGAAGGTAGCCTACAGGGTGGGCACAGATGAAGCTGAGAAGAGTCAAGCGATGAATGGCTTGTTGTTAGCTATTGAAGTAGTAGTCTGCACGGTTGATTTCAGGAGGAGCCTGAGAGAAAATTATACAGTCTTGAAGAGAGAGGCTTCTAGAAGTCCTTGAGAGCAGAAGGCAATGGTGAAAGAAGTCAGGATCGGCCAAGACTTGAGTGGGAAAGAAGATGACTTCCCCTTAGAGGACAAAACCATCAAGAAGCTTCGCATGGGAGCACATGGAAGTTCGAGGATGTCTACTGAAGAAAACCTCGTTGATGGCTAGTTGATTATGATCTTAGTGTGGTGTTGGAGTACTACAGAGAGAAGAGACCAACAGGGACCACGAGAGAAGTGGTGAACATCAATGAGAGATAGAATCGTTGAGATGCAGTCGTTAAAAGTGTACAACTCCGAATATGTAGAAATAGTGGAAGCCTTGGTAGGGATTTGAAATTTATAACAAGGATGACCCAGGAGTGTGGGTGTACCTCTGGATTTTAGGATGTCGTTGCTACCTATTAGGAGGGGAAGCATGCTAGAAGGTGAGAATAGGCACAAGAGATGGCGCATTACTCTCGGGGGCCTTTAGCGTAGCAAGGTTGGTGAGACCACGTCTATTAGAGTTTTAGACGTCTCCTTTGACAAATGGAGTGTCGGTTGAAGACATGGGGTCAGAGTTAGCTTATATTGTGAGAACAGACTGAAGAGGTGACACAGGTTGAAGAGCCTCGCATAGGGGGTGCGTGGGCGAGTAGTCTTCAAGTAAGCAGAGAAGCCTGGTGAAGAAGATGTTTTCAAGATCTGTTCAACAAGGGCATTGTTGCCTAGTATAGCAAAGAGGAGTGTTACTAGGAGGACGAAAGTATGTGCGAAAGGAGGCATTACTTTCAGGATGCTTTGGAGTATAGCATAGCATGTTTGCTATGTTCGGATCTCCTTTACTGAAAGTCCTCCTAGGCCAGTAGAATCAGTAGAAACCTTAGTGGATGACAGTAAGTGAAGACAAGAAGACTTCAGAGGTAGAGCTTAGGGAAGGCCTTGCACGGGTTCGTGCAAGATTTAAGTGGGGGAGAGTTTGTTACACATACGCGGTTTGATCAGGCAGGACAATGCGATGCGCGGGGAGAGAAATGTTTTGATTGGGGTTGCGCGGGATGAGAGTAAGTGGGGACTGTGATGTCGACAAATGTGTGCAATGATTGGTTTCAATGCTCTAGGGGGAGCGCATGGGTATGTGAACAGGACCACCTTAGGAGACAGCACAAAAATGCTTAGAGGAGCGAGTTGAGCTTGTCTGTAGTCAGGGACTATGAAGGGGTGTTGGCCTATTACTCGGGAGTTGAAGCTGCTCTCCTGATGAGCTTATGGTAGGGCGAAACCAGTTAGCACATCGCATAATAGAAGGGTGCATTTCCTCGGCAAGAAGAGCCAATGGGACTAGCGTCGAGATATGTTGCCCATATGTTGTTGAGACCCGACCGGGCATGTTGTTATAATAGACGGATGGGATTTCTTGAGATTTCTTTGGAACTAGAACAAAGGATGTCCTACCTTCGACTTGACAAGGGCCGCAAGGATGAGGAGTGTAGGCAGAGGGGGCCTTAGTGCTGGTGTGCGAAGCCATGCACTAAGCAAGTGGTGCCTCATGATTGGGATCATTTGGGTGGCATCACAACTTGGTATGAGCATCGGTCGATTATAGCGTATGAGCGGCGCACAGGCACGAAGGCCTAAGCGTGGGCTTAGCTCTTGGAACTTAAATGGAGATGCCCTTGTGGAGGCAAGTGGTGAGCGTAACGCACGAGTGATGAGCAGGCCTTAGGCCTCTGCATGGGCATCTTTGGAGGCCCGCTGAAGGGACACGGCGGTGCGAGACGGGGTTGCTTTCGGAAAAGTTGGTGCCACAATAGAGATCGTGCTTGGGGGGTCAGTGGTAGGCTGAGGCACATGTTATAGAGTAGTGCGCGAGTCAATGATGAGCGGGAGAAGAGGCACGCGCGAGGTGCCAAGATTATTGTCGAGAAGATATGTTGTAGAGTCAAGCTGGTCGGAGCCTTGCAAGATCTAGGCGTTCGGCATTGATGGAGCGACTATAAGAAAGACGAGGACAATCCTGTGTTAGGGGATTAGTTGAGAGAAGGGTGTGGTGCAGCGTGGGTACAGGCATGCTGCAAGGGCCCAGAGTGGCTGTAACACCGGTATGCGGGACTTTCAAATGGGTGGCTAATTTTGCAAATTGTTCATTTAAAGATTGGACGGAATGAAGCAACTCTTAGTCTGTAACTCTAGCGAAACCCACAGAGGCTGGGGTTTAAATCAGTACATTCACCACGAGGAATGTAAAGTTAAATATGTCCGTTGAAAATGGCCAAATAGTGTCAACTATTATTCTAGTACTTGAGTGCCAAACTAACTAGAGTAAAATGTTCGTTTCAAAAATCCAAATCACAAAACATTATATCTCCACATTTTCTTTCATAAATAAAACAAATCTCAAAATACTTTCATGCAAAATCTTATTTGATCCATGGACAATCAAAGGAATAAATTAAATCAAACTTTTCCTCATTCAAATTACATAAAAGGCAAATAAATATATTTTTCGAAAAAACTATATAGATAATCTTTACGCAAAAACATATAAAATATTTTCTTTTGCAAAAGTTGTATTAATATCTCTTACCTCAAATGAACACTTTAGAATCTTGAATAAGCTAATCAGAAGAATCTTGAAGGAATATTTCACCCCTAGCATAATAAGGAGGAATTTATCATCTTCAGTAACCACCTAAAATTAGGGTTTAAGAATCCTAACAACGTCCTGTGTCAATATTATTAATCCTAATAATATTTTAAACATCCCTAACTATTAATAATTTAATTAATGAGCTTCAAAACTTTTATAAAGAGTCGATTCCTTAGAATATGATTTCAAATATTTATTTGTTTTATATTCTTAATTAATTCACCTACTCTACTAAAAATAATTATTATCAATATATTTTATATCATATTATCCCTCAATATTGATCTTGATCACAATATTATCTAAATAAATTCTCAAATCATAGCAAGCCCTCTATTTACCTCCTCAATTACTTATCAAATACATATATTTATAAAACTTTAACTTTCAAACTTGTCATATTTGTTTATTATTATTCTCTAAGAATTTATCCTCAAATCTTTGCGTCTTTTGTTTTTTCTTTTCTAAAATAATTGGAATATCTAGAAAACTTTTTTTTCCATCTCAATCAGCTACCTAGACTTTAAGTTTTTCTAGGCCTATTTTATGAAAAACTTTTAAAACTAATTTCTTTTAATATTAAATGATATTAACCATAACAATATGTCCCTTTTGGCTTTTTACTAAATGTCTATTTTTATCTTTTAAATTGTACCAACCAAAAATCATGACAAATTCCCTTTTGGCTTTTCAACTTACTTGTCAGCATCTCTGATTCACATTCCTCTGATCTCACTTTCTTTTTTCTTGTATTGATTCTCAATCTCAAATTATGTGGTCTCCTACTATATTTCTTTATTTTTTTTTCTTTTTTTCCTTCTTTTATTTTTTCTATTCTCTTATAGTAAGATGGTCCCCTACTTTTTTTCACAAACTCAAAGCATATGGTGGTCCCTTACCACCTTTATTTATTTCTTTTTTTCATTCTCATTCTCAAAATAATTCAGTACGACACCATCAACTCGTATTTTATTTTATTTTTGAAAGAAAGATAGTGAAATCTAAATCTGACTTCTTTTAGAGTTCTAAACTTAAGAAAAATTGGTGAATCTACACGAAAGTAGGAAAATAAATATCAAAATCTTATCTTCCAGTTCTTGCTTAAAACCTAAGACTCTGACATCCTAAGTCTTCCCGGAATCTTTTTCGAACAAGAGGACTATCTAGAAAGAACAAAGTACTTATTACCATTAATAATATTTGCTATTTTTTTAAAATAGAATCTAGGAAATTGTTATGCTTAAGAAGGCTATGCGAGAAGCAGATGAACCTAACAAATAAATTTTATTTTATTATTTTATTTTCTATTTATACCCAGATTCCCTCTAATGAGAAACCAATAGACCCTTTATTAAAAAAATTACTTATTTGCCTTTTGGAAAAAAAAGTGAGGTGTTTTCAAACCCACTAATTGTACTTATTTTTGTCCTGTGTAACATTTCCCGTCACATATATGAAAGTTGGTAAATTAACCAAATTATATATATATATATATATATATATATATATATATATTTGATAAATAAAAGATGTATATTAATGAAAAGACGCTATTTTAGCGACTTGAAGGCCATAAGAAAAGAAAGATCCACCTCCTGGCGCACGAAAAACCCGCGGGATGTGCAGCTTGACCCACACTCATTTTACATCCTACCCAATCAATGAAACCTTTTATATTTGATGGACTATCCTGTATAGTATTTTTGGTCTCTGAAGTTTGACCAAAAAAGAAAAACAAAAGAGGTCTTCTTCCTTTGCATAGAAAAATTTTCTTCATTAAAAACAACACGATTCATACCTTCCCATTCGTCCCGAAATAAGCAAAAGGGCCCACTTCCCACACCAATTTCCTTTCCTTGCCAGCCCATGGCGACATTTCGACTCACGAGGTCTCTAGCGACTTGGTTACCCACAAAAAAGTCAAGGAAAAAACAGCCCCATTAAGGTCTTATCTTCACACAATGAAGAAGAAGGTGATTCGCGGTCTCTTCTTCCTCATGACAAATGCGGCATCTATGAGCAAGGGTGAAGCCCCTTCGTTGGAGTTAGTCACAAGTTACCAAATTATGTTTATTTTTGTCCTCTATAACATTTTCCATCACATATAAGAAGGTAGATATCATTAACCAAACTACACGAAAACCTCATGTACTTCCATTTTGTCCTCTATGTGTTTTTGCTTTATTTATTTATTTAATTTTTTGGATATTCCACTAATTTATTAACAACAGCACTTCCACTAGCACAATAAGTGGTACCAAAGCCTTGGTTTAAGATTTCTAGGAGAGCCATAGGTGGTGATGCCTAAAAGAAACTTTATCGAAGTTGTCTTAAATTTGAAGATTTTAGGAAGAGCAAAGGGATTACAATATAGAAGAAGATTACAAAAAGAATTTAAGATTTAAGATTGGACTAATTTTGTAGGATACGATTCAATCAATCTAGATTACCATGTTAGAACATAAAGCATGACATTAATGGAAAAGCGAAAATTCATGCTGATTTGGAATCCATCTGAATATCTTCTTGATGCGAAATTGATGAAGAACACGCAAGAAAGCGGCGTCAAGATCTCAAGATCTTCTCCCGAATGACCCTTTGGTGACACTGGCTTGAATGAGAATGCCTTCTCTCACTGATCTCAGAAAAAATATTTCTCAGAAAACCTCTATGTGAGAATTGTACGTATCCTTAGGGTTTGGGAGGGACTTGAGCCTTCTTTATATATTGAGTTCGATGCGGACTGGCCTCATTCACGGGTGAGGCGTGCTCGACCCACACACTTGCCAGCCCACGTATGAATTGATAAGAGCCCTAATAATCTCCACTTAGTCGTCCAGATAAATCCAGTTTGCTTTAGTGTCAAAGCCCACATAAGGAAAAACTAACATTCTCCCACTTGGGCGATATTAATTGAAACACAAAGCGTGTAACGCACCTTTATATTGGTCTAGAGATTATTCTTAATAGTCAATCCAGTCCTAAAGTCTCGAACAACTTTGAATCATGAGCGGTAATTGCATGTACTCACCTTGAAGCCCTTCATGATCACGAGTGCTCAACTTCTTGATGGACACATATGGTAGTGTGTTTAAATGGACAATACCTCATAATGAGTGATGCTTCATGTGTTATCCATTTTGTTAGTCCAAATTCTCTCTCCTTAGTGTCACAAAACCTAATTGTGTCACGAGAGAATATCCATCATGGTTCCAATGAACTGTATGTGTGTTACCTAAATAAGCTGACTTACTTTATGTGTAACAAAACATCTTTATTAAGGCTAATACCCGTAATGCCCCCATAACTTTTGTATTCAAGGTTTTACACAATGCCTTGAGATTTTCAACAATTATATGTACTCAACTCGATAAACCTACATTCCTGACCTTATTGAATCACGAAAGAGTTGATCACAATTCAATTATTACAAAAATGTAATGAAATTGAATTCAACCTTCGTAAAACAACATAAAACTTAATAAGCTCCCACTAGTGCAGTATCCATGATACTCCTAAGCCCGTATTAATGACATGTCGATCAAATACACACAAGGGCGAAGGCCCAGCTGGTTAAGCGGATCTGCAACCATATCATACAATTGATATATATCCCTTCAACGTCAGCGTTTTGAGCTTTTTCGCTTTATGGTCGGTGTTGACCTCATATTAGTAGACCCTTTGAGACCCTACGTTGTTAATAAACAACCTTCTTGAGTTATTGTCTATCTGATTGTATGGGCTATCCATAATCGAAACACAGTTAACTCCTTAATGAGGTTGGAGCCAAATTGCACGAGTAGTTCAATGAAAAACATACTACAAACTCACTTACATGTAGAAGATCTGGTGATTCTAATTCTCACTTTTCCATGATACACACCTCTGCTAACAAGATATAACCGATTGTTGACTTAACACATCGGCTGACCCGTGAAGTCACGAATCCCGAATACCCGACTAGCTATAGGTCACGAACATGTTGTAAATCAACATATAGTCTTTTGTCCTCTTTAAGTACCTCATAACCTTCTTGCGGCAACCCGATGATCATGTCACAGGTTTGATATACGCCTAGAAGTCTGTTCGCGAAAGGCAATATCGGGGCCTAGTGCATACTTGAGCGTACATAATACTCCCGAGTGCACTAGCATAAGGTACATTCTTCATTTGGGCTTTCTCTGTATACGGATAGGGACATTGTGATAGACTCGACTTATCACCTTCTTGCAGCGGGGAGCAATTCTGGCTTACATTGCGTGTTGAATCTTTACAAATTCGATCAACATATGCCCTACGAGATAAACCCGATAGTCTGCGAAGAGCGATTCCTATGAATCTCAATGCAGAGCAAGGCCTCACCAAGGTCCTTCATATCAAGTTCTTTGACAGCATCCGCTTTGTCTCATGCGATAAACCAAGGTCAGCACCAGCGGGATATCATCCACATAGAGTATTAGGAAAATGAATTTCCTCAGTGACCTTATAGTATATACATTGATCTCTTTGTTCTCAACAAAACCATACGAAATATGACATATGAAACTTTAAGTACCAGTATCTAGAAGCTTGCTTGAGACCATAAATAGACTTTTCGGTCTACATCTGAGTTTACACAGATCATTTTATACAAAACCTTCGGGTTGCATCATATAGACTTCTTCATTAAGGTCTCCATTGAGAAGGCGGTTTAACATCCATGTCTGGTGTAACTCCATATCAAAATGAGCAACTAATGCCATGATCACTACGAAAGAATCTTTAGAAGAGGCTACGGGAAAAGTTGCTTCTAATTACACCCTCTCTCTAGTGAAACCTTTGTTTACCCGATGCGGCTTTAAACTTCTCAATCTTTATTTAGAGTCCTTTTAGTCTTATACACCCATTTTTGACCAATGGGTCTATGACCATCGAGATAATTCAATAAGTTCCCAAACTCCGTTATGCCTCATAGATTGAATTTCATCTCTCATTGCATCCAACCGAGTTCGATTGAGGACCAAACGGCTTCCTCATAAGTTATTGGGTCGATCATAGAACCCGATATCGTAGTCTTTCTCATATAGACTAAATAGTCCGATTAAGGTATAATGATCGTCTCTCCTAGTGGATCTCCCCTTGCTGGGCGTAATAGCCACATTACGCACTGAGAGCCTTGATGAACTTCATTAGGAGGCTGTCTGACAAACGGGGATCCCTAGTCTCAGCGGGTTGATATGGTGTGTGGGAATTTCCACAAATTATGTATGGGAGGAGATCTGAATGCCACATTACTCATCGTACTATCATCCTCAATGATACGTGACGGCTACTCTCTTGACACATCAGACTCCAAAACTTAGGCATGCGTGATTCCCGCGATTCTTGTGCCTCCATTGGGATTATAGAACCTACATGCCCGAAATGTTCGGGTAAGATACAAAATAACTTTTTAGTAGTTCTGGAGTCGACTTACTTAATGTTGGATTATATAACTACTTACGCGAGGACATCCCCAAACCTTAAGATGGTTTAAAACTAGGCTTTCGCCCGATCCATGCTCAAAGAGTCAATGGAGCAGAGCTTTTCGTAGTGCGATTCAAAATGTCTGAGTTGTTTCAAAGCTTCACCCGTAAGCCGTTGAACATTACTCTTATGTTCTGTACCATTTCCATAAGAGTACGATTGCGCCTTTCGGCTATACCATTCTGCTCAGGACTCCCAGGCATAGTAAACTGTGCCACTATCCCAAAATCCTCTAAGTATTTGGCGAATGGCCCCTTAAGCTGTCCGACATCGCCATGCTTGCCATAATACTCTCCACCTCGGTCAGATCTAACAACCTTTATGACTTTTCCCAATTGTTTCTCGACTTCAGTCCGAAAAATCTTGAACTTGTCAAGAGACTCAGACTTTTCTTTAATCAAGTACAAATAACCATATCGAGAATAGTCATCAATAAATATGATGAAATAAAAATTTCTACACAAGGTTGCCACATAAGGTCCACTTATATCGGTGTGAATGACTTTCAACAAGGAATTCGGAACTTCACCGGTTGCGGTTTCTTTCTTATCTTGGTCATTTTACCTACAACAGGTCATATCTCTAAGTCATTTTTTTAAGAAGCGGGCGGGATATTAGTCTTTATTAGCCTTTCTACTCACATCCTTAGAGATATGGCGAATCGTTTATGCCATAATGCATAAGACTCTTCCTTAGGTAGTGGTCTCTTAGAAAGCGACCTTTTCGGTAGTACATTTACGTATATGTCATCGGAGATAAACTTAATCTATATAATCCAGTTGGACATATTGATACTAACCTTATTTGGAATTAGAAATATTAGATAATATTGCTCTTAATTTCAAAAGAATAATCATATGAATCAGACATGATACGCGAAACTAAATTCATACCACAAAGAAGGTACATAAAATGTGTCTTTCAACCTCAATTTAAAACCGGAATCTAAAACTAAGATTACATCTCCCACGAACATGACTTGACCTTCTGGGTAATTTATTTCCCACAGTGAGCTGATTCATCCTTGTTTGGCTTCCTCTAGGTTTATGAATCCACTGTATAGTAAATGCGACATGATTAGTTGCTCACTATCAAGCCACCAAGAAGCTGGATGGTGCTTGAATGGGTTGGATTCACAAACAAGTATTAAAGAATCATTACACCTGTAAACTTAGCTTGGACATCAAGCTTTAAATTTTGCCTGATCCTTCTTCATGTGACCTTTCTTCTTATGAAAGAGCCGGCGATCACCATCCTTTTCAAATGTCTTCTTTGGACCCGTATTGTCGGATTGTAGGTAGTTTCATGAGCACCTTTATGAGTTCGACTTTTGAACTTCTTATTCTTCCTCTTATGGGGACTTACGACATATAAGGCCATGTGCTCTTTATCCTTCTTAAGCTTCTCTTCCTGCACTTACCACCCTTGCTATCAAGTCATTTACTAACCAAGTCTCATCTTGGGAATTGTAGTTTGTCTTCTAATCCCAATCGGTGGAAGGTGTTCGAGAGGCTTGATGCAATGCAAGCATCGGGAATGGTAACATTAAGAGCTTGGGTTTCGCCTTTAGGTCCACCATCCTCGGGACATAATCTCTAACCCGGTATGCCATCATACTTCATGTGAAGGGCTTTTGAAGAAGTGTTCCAACTACGACGTGGATGAAACTCGTTTCTAGCCTCATGGGCGCCATCATTTCATAAGCGATGCAGTCCTCTTGGCAAACCACTTTTCAAATGTTCTTATATGGATTTCTTCATTGTCAACAAGCAAATCCTATTGCTCCTCTCCTAGACAGCATAGTCAGTTTTCTCAAATTCAGTACTAGAGGTTGTGATATCCGCCGGCTTATCCATTGTAAGCGCCATGTGAACATCATGACTCCATTCCAAATTGAAAATCCTCTTTCCATTTCTTGAAATTCAATCGGTAGGATCTCAATTGAAATGGAATTACCGCCTCCTGAAAAATTATTTGTAAATAAACAAAGCTCTGTCTCATTCGGCATCATGAATACTCATAGAGAATTACATGCATCGTCACATAATCAGCCTTTGGCGAAAATGACATGCGGTTGGCATTCTCCACATGACGCGGCCATGAGAACATATTCAATCCTTGCGAAATCACCACCTTTAGATTGTATGAACCACTAAGATCGATCATTTCTCAAGCACATGCCATACATGTATCCCTCATGAACTAACAGGGGACCGCCTCCTTTGGGAGTATGATCATGTAATAGAGCAGAACATCCGCCTGCAAATATGAGTGTATTTCTCAAACTCAATCAAGTGTGCCACTTTGTGGTCACAACTCAATTGAATCCTTGAGAAATATCTCATACCAGGATATTAACTTTATATCACATTCTATATATATATGTAATGCCTAATTATCTTGTTGATCGATGCGTGATAGTCGACAAATATAGACTCTACCACCGGCCCTTATGCGATGATATACATGTTAGCCACCATATGTATTTCCTAAACCATAGAGAAATACAAAAATACGTGAAAATACCCTAATTCCTAAGTGTAAATAGGGTTCTATACGCATTTTCATATCTGTACAAGCTTCAAACATGCAAAGTAAATATACCACATTGTAGAGAATTTCAATACGAGTTTGCAGATATCAAGATTGCCCAGAAATTCCCTCACGCGCCCTCGCGGCGCCACCCGGAAGGTTCGTGGCGTGTGGGCGATGGCGGCGTGTCGCGAGTGCGGGTTTGTTGTAAGATCCGGCGGTCGTTGGCCGGATTGGCGGTGGTGCGGTCGTCGGCGGATTGTCCAGGCCCGGTCGTTGGCCGTTAAGCCGGAGAAGCGGGTGGGGTCGTTGACCGGGTCGGGTCGAAGACGGGTCAGAGATGACGTCATCATGACGTCATGACCCACGTCAGCGTCCACGTCAGCAGCCACGTCAGCGTCCACTAACTGAACCGGGTCAACAAACGGATCGGGTAGATCCGGTTTGACCGGGTCGGTCAGCTGACTGGGTCATGATGACGTCATCAAACCGTTGGATCGGTCTGTGGCGTGTCTTTGCCGCCGTCGTCTTCCAGCGGCGTGGTGGCGCGTGGCGGCGTGGCGCGTCCGGCCACCTCGTGACGGGCCACCTACCGATTTGATCGTCTCGTCGTGTAGATTCGAATATGCAAAAATATTTAATTTTGGATTTGTCAACTAGCTGGAATGAATGCCCGTTTTTCATAAAACCCAAAAAAAAAATTTTCTCCGATTCATATGCTTTGAATTCTAATCTATGGTTGGCTCTGATACCAACTGTAGGATACGATTCAATCAATCTAGATTACCATGTTAGAACATAAAGCATGACATTAATGGAGAAAAACTGAAAATTCATGTACCTGATTTGGAATCCATTTGAATATCTTCTTGATGCGGAATTGATGAAGAACGCAAAGAAACGGCGTCAAGATCTCAAGATCTTCTCGAATGACCCTTTGGTGATAGCGGCTTGAATAGAGAATACCTTCTCTCGATCTCGAAGAAAAATATTTCTCGAGAGAAAACCTCACATGTGAAGTATGCATTATCGCTAGGGTTTGGGGATGAACGAGCGCCTTTATATATTGAGTTCGACCACGGGCCCTCTCGTGCAGCGAGACCCGATACTCGACCCACACACTTATTATATGAATTATTAAGAAGCCTAATAATCTCACTTAATTAGATCGAATAAATCCAGTTTGCTTTAATTAATAAAGCCCACATAAAAGGAAAAACTAACAAATTTTTCTATCATTAGCAATACAAGAAGCAAGAAGATTATGAAGTGTGACAAGGACGGATGGGAGAAGAACAATGGAGCCACGAAAGCAACAAAGCATAAGAAAATGGCGAGAATCGTGGAGGAGTTGAACCAACTTGATGAAATTTGATTCAATGTGGAGATTGTTGAAAGGAGTCTTAAATTCTTAATTAGAATATACTTCTTTTTGTAAAAGGAATATCACATAGACTATTTCCTAAGTTTATATGTGATTGTAATTAAATCCGCCCTCATATAATAAGGAAAGCTAGTGAAAAGAGCTCTATAAATATTTTAAATTATAATCAGAAACAGTAATGAGAAATGGATGTTTTAAGGACATGAGAAAAGTCAAAGGAACGCAGGAGCAAGAAAGGCTCATTAATGCGTAGATATGAGGAAGAATGAGAAACATAGTAGAGCAAGAAAGGGCATATTATTTCAAGGTGGATATACATAAATTTGAGAAAAATGAAGATGCTTGAGGGTTAATAGTTATATATATTTTTGTTCTTTGTAATACATTCTAAAAAAATTTCTTTAATTCCTAGAAGTATGATTGGTTGTGGTTGAACCATATTAGAACATCATCTATCTTTCTATGTGGTTTGCTTTATTCTTTGGGTTATTCCATTAATATGCTTGCATTGGCCCCTTATTAACAGTACAACATAAACAACCTTATAGAAAATAATAATAAGAAGAAAATAATGAAAAAGAAAGAAGTAGTGAAAAGAGAAACCCATTTTATTTATAATGTTATCATTTGTAATTTATCAAATACCATTCATCTTTTAAAAACGCAGAAATGTTTCCTAGAAGTGTTCTCTATTTTGTTTGTTCTCAACATCTGCTATAGAAAATCATACCCCTGAATTGCAGATTTGGAAAATTCTGAGAGAGACTCCATGGACCTGATAAGTAACCGGTGAATTATGTGTATCTAAAACTCAGGGCTTGAAGGCTCTGGGTGCAGAAGCCTCTTGCAGTGGCTCAAGTTAGAGATCTCAGTCTTGGAAGTTTACTTATGCCAACCCAGGTATGCTACTAAAATTGTTCCCCCTGAGTTCCAATTTTTCCAATGAAGACAGAAGGGAGAAAATGTTATGTCAGTATCCCTCGTTTCATCTAATGTGTAGTTCAAACTTGGGACTTCAAAGGACAACCTGTCACTTGGGATTACTTCAGGAGTTATATTAGTTAGTCCAGAATGATGCACAGGAGGATAAACGATAAACAAGGCAGTTCATCTAAGGCAATCCATTGAAAGACTCTCTAAGCAAGGCCAGACAGTCCAAATCCTCCGGCAAAAAATTTGTCCAGTTTTCGACAATAACTAAAACTGAGAACTTTAAGAGACCTCAATGAACAGATGCTCTTTGGAACATGAACAAGCTTTCTGCAACCTGTCAAATCCAAGTCAGTAAGGCCTTTTAGATGTTTTGTTGAGGATGATGATAACTCCTTTATCGCTGTGTCACTTAGATAAAGCTCCCTTAAATTTTTCATTCTCTCCTTGATTTCAGGGAAACTCGTTAGCTTTAAACATTCACGGCAACACAGAGTTCTCAGGCCTTTCAACATAAATCTTGCAGGAAGACTCATCAGGTTTGTACAACCTATCCATAAAAGAAATAGCAAAGAAAAAAGGTTACTCAATAGCCCCATTATGATCGGTGAACAATAGGTAAACTAGATTGTATAACCTTCTAGAATTAGAATCTCCAAATTCGGCACACTTGTGATATCTGGGATTATGATTAGATGCTCAGAAAAACTGAGATCGATGACCTTCAATTCGTTAAATATCTGGAAAAAAAAAAGGAAATTCATTTTAGAATTAATATAAAACAAAAGTAGGACTAAAAAATATTCATACCTCTCTCCTTTGAGTTGTTTTATGTTGCTACGGCAAAAGCAAAGTTCAACAAAGATTATCTGCTTGAAAATTTGATGGCAAAGATTCCAAGAGTATCCATCCCAATGGAGAAATATTAACTCATAAGAAGGAATTTGAAAGTCTGCAGGAAGGTGAATCTTATATAGTTGCACTTGATTCCCCACAGAATGATGTTCTACCATAGAATTGTGGACTATGAGCAATCTGAGTCTAATCATCATTTTAAAAGCTTCTGCACTGATTTGTATCTGTTCTGATGCAGATATGCCTAGGATGCTAGCTAACTATTATTTCTGTTCCTAAAACATCATAATTACAATAATCTAGAACAAACTACATGATCAAATAAAATCGTTAAAGCTTATACAAATGCACATAGAAGAGCTAGAAAATGTATTTGGTACCTTACCATATTTTTGGTTACCACTCGATATACATCTTCAGTATCCCACAATCTGCTCCATTTTCCAAGGCTCTTCGGACATTCTTGGCGAACAATTTCGTGACCCATTTGTTGTATCAAATTATGCATATCTAACTTGTTTTCTGAAATAGTTATCAAACCCTTATCATGGAGAACCCTTATTCCATGCTCTGCGTGGACCTTATGTAATATCCTTGAAACAAAATCTTTATCTTGCCCTTTGAAAAAACATGCAATATCGAGAAATATTTCCTTTCTTTATGTCAAATCCATAAAACTTATTTTCAGTACATTTGAATCTCCATGTGAGGTATTTTTTCTAGCTTATGCAATGCACTTTTCCATTCTGATATTTTCTTTCCAAGAAAAAGGGAGCCTAAACCGGTGCCAATGGAAGGCCTTTAGCATATTCATTACTTGGTAGAGATTTCCATAGTTTCTTAGTATTCTGTTTAGAAATGCCCACCTACTAAAGAGCTCAATAGCTTCATCATCATTTAGTTTCTCCAACCTCATATAATACATGCTTCCCATACTGGTAGATATGTTTCTCTAGTGGTTATGATGACAATGCTTTTGTACCTAAACCATTTCAGGCTCTTCAGCAGTATTTCAATTGCTTTAGATTATCCACATCCTCAAAAGACAACAAGAAGCTTTTGATTTAAGACAATTTTTTATCATGTTGAGTCCTTCATCAATATTGCTTACTTTCAAACTTTTTTCCCCTAAGGATACCATGAAGAGAAGTTCTTGTTGCAATTGAAGTGTATCATCTTTAGATCTCTCTCTAACATTTCTAGAAAGCAACTACCATGGAATTTATGAGATATTGTCAAATAGCTTTAGCAATAGTAGTTTTACCAATTCCACCAATCCCATAGATCCCAACCACACAAACCTCATTTATTTCGGTGTTCATCAATGATTTCAGTTTTTCTAGCGAAGACTCACTCAAACTATGTTCTTGCCATATTTAGGAGCTCACGATTTAATCTTCGATTGATATCGATAGTGATCTCATTGACAACCTCTGTCTCATATCACCAATTAAAAGTAAATATCACGATAAGTTGCAAAGTAAAATAAAAATCTAGACAAATTTGACAATGTTAAATGTAACCACAAGATTTGAACTGGCATTCAAAAGCAGGTGGATAGTACTTGGACCAACAATTTTCTTTCCATACTCATAATTTCTATTTTTTAAGCAAAAGATGGGCATATGAAATTCAAATTTTCTCATTTTCTTCCTTCCAGTGAAATGCTAATCCTAATGGTTTCTTATCCATCCACATCTCATTCCCATTTGAGGTGGGCGGGGCAGGAAGGTGGGTGCAAACTAAGAGATGGAAACAAGGAGGAATCAGCTTTCGTCATGGCATAACCACCCCTGTTTCTTCTTTAATGCTTTGTTTGTCTTTTCTTCTTTTCCTCAATTTGAAGAGCACAGATCATGGAGAAGAAAGGGAAGAAGATGGTTTAATTAAGATTAGGGTATAAGTGTAAGCAACGAGATTAGGATATTTTCATAATTTGGTATGTCAATTTTATATTAAAAATTATCTGGGTGGTAGAAGGGAAAAGACATGAAGCCAAAATAGAATTCCCTAAAATGGAGAGGAAAATAGGGCCTCGCCAATTTAGATGTGTTCAAGTACACATGCAACTGAAGAAAAAAAGGAAAATAAGTAAGTTTTGAGCCAACTTCTGGTGCTTGATTAATTGGAAGTTCAATTTGAGGCTGATAGTGTAGGATAATCCTAGATCATCAATAGAAACGAAGTTCCAATGGAAATATCAGATATTAAAGAAGCTCAAATGGAATAGGGGACAAGGTTCAAACCCTGTGAGGTAGCTTAGTTGGTCCGACCATGGATTTGCTCCTCAATGGTCACCGGTTCAATTCCCTTTAGGATCACTAGAAGTTTATACGGCCCTTAACTTTAGGGCATTAGTTGAGATCTGGTGGTAGTCACGACACCCCACAATTATCAAAATAAAATGAAATAGGAACAAGTTTCAATCATCCATTATGAACAATTACTCACCAATTTTTCACTAAAATATCATGATGATTTTAATTGAGGATTTCCACAGTATGAAATTGAAAAATATTTCAATGAACAATTTCACAACCATCCAATGGCCGCTTTTAAACAAGCAATGCATCCAAATCTCTAGTTTCGATCTATGTTTTCAAGAAATCCAATATCGAAATCGAATTTTCCCAAATATATAGAAATATGAGGTGAAGGTATACTTATTGGTCATCTACATGCCATCCGGCTAGATTAAATCTAGCTTCGTCGAGCAGCCCTCCACTTCTACATATTCTCCTTCTTCGGACACGCATCTTTTTCATAGTTGGAAAACGCCTCTCCATAACTTCCGGATTGATATCGTACTTAGACGGATCCAACATGGTAAAGCGAGGATGGATCGTTGTCGACCCTTTCTGCGTCATAAGCTCGATGATTTTGACAAGTTCATTTAAACACCATTTGGAATCAGCATAATTTCTAGAGAATACGATGATGAACATCCTTGATTTCTGAATTACTCTAGATAGTTCTGATGCAATATCTTCTCCTTTATGAAGCTCTTATTGTCTCTGAAGTACTGAATTCCATATGCCGTCAATGAGGTATAGAGATGTCGATGAAATTTCTTCGGTGTCTTAGCCTCACGAAACTCAGAATACATCGTAACTTAGGTCGTGATGAAACGGGGATGGAAGCCATTATTAGATGGTCTATACCAAGAATTGCGGGGCTATGGATGCTGAGATGCTTCCTACCCTAATGCATACCATTTTGATGCTGAAAAGCAGAGCGACAATGTAGGGAGGCGCTAACTTTTGAGGAGTAAGCATCTTTGCCAACTTTAAAGATAAATGGCAGAATAAAGACATACGAAAATAAAGAAAAAGCATCGTACTTATGTGGAAATCTTAGGGGGAAAAATCCCCGGGCAAAGTAAAAGTTTTACTATAAATCTGATATCAATTATAAAGTACTTGTTACGGAATTTTACTCTGGGTCTCGGACGCCCATTAAATAAGCGCCGCAGTGCTATGTTGATTAGTGCATGTAGCATTATAAAGTGAGGAGAATACCATGTCTACAGGCGTGCGTGTCAAGAGTTTGAGGTGCGATTTAGAGGTGCATGTGGAAATGTCGACAGGACGCTTGGGAGTCAAGGCATGTCTAACTAGGTGAATGTGAAGCAAGCGTGAAGAGCTTGTCGCTAGTCAAGGACTTGACTATGAAAAAGGGTGGTGGCCTACCCTGCCCAAACTAATCGGAAGCTGGAGTCGCTTTCTTGATGAGCACGACGTAGGGTAAAACCAATCAATATGGAGTTTGAAGATGAAGGTGTAGAGAGTCGGGTCCCTTGACAAGGTGTCGAGAGGCCCGAATCCTGGAGCATGCATTTGTGAAAAAGAGATTAGATACCGTGACATTCGGTTTACATGGAATAAACCCTAATGTGTTTATATAACAAAATACCCGAGCTTAAAGGTCCATACTATAGGGGCTTGCCCCCGCACCCTCTTGGGATCAATTGTGGACTATGGGCTTGGACCTAACTGCTCAGTCCTTTTGTTACCACAATAGATCCCTATTTTTTTTCTAAATTTTTTCTTTTCATAAAGATCGTAAAGTCACATCATGGACCTTCGGATCAAACATAAACGAATACCAAATTCGAGTCACAAAAAACAACACCAACCATGAATGAACCCTTCATCTTCGTCATCGATTTTCTCCGTTTATAAGGTAAAGTGCATGGAAATCAACAAAGTTGAAATCACTTTTTCTCTCCGTGGATCCTATCCCGGTCTCATTTGTCTTTACTTTTTCTTTTTCTTTGTCAATGTTTTTCATGATACATATTTTTCAACCTTTTTCTTATTGTTTTCTTTTTTTAAGCAATCTATTTTTTTAGTGCTTGTTTAGTTAAACCAGTAGCTGGTGCTAATGACTACTAGGGATATATTGATTATAAATTAGTATTTAATAAAAGAGTTAATTGAATATTAATTTATCTATATAAACATGATTGAGAGATATAAAAATGATAGATGTATATATAGAAAAAGTGATAAAATATATATATATGAAATTGTAAAAATTTGCCAAAGAAATCCAACCTTTATTTCTTATAGTTAATAGCTATTGTTTGTTTTATTTTGTTTTATTAAAAAAATTATTCTCTTCTGTTTTTCTTTTCTTTTCTTTCATAGTGGTGCTTTTTTCTTTCATACCCTCTGTTTCCTTCTTTTACCCCTTTTGCTTTTTAGCTTCTCCTCGAAACAAATGCTTCAATGACACATTCTATTAGAAAATGAACTACAGTAATCTTTAAAGTCAAATGTTATAAACATCAATCAAACATATATGTAAGATGATTGATGTCTCTTTTAACTTAACCAGTAATCTCGAGTTTGATCCTTGAGAATACAGTTGTGTTTTGTAATAAAACTTTATCGCTTTTATGATCCATTCCAACTCATATCGCCTTTCGTGTGCATGGATCCGCTTAAAACATCTCATGGTTAGACAAAAAAAAGCCAAATGTTATTATTTAACTACCAAATGCTTCTCTACTTTACTTCTCTTATCTCGTGGAATAAGGTGGCGTTTGTTTTTGACTAATCTTTGAAACTAAATAGTTTCGATATTAAGTACATTTGTTTGTTTTTTAATTTTCACGACTTATTGCTGAAATTTTTTAAAAAGTTACGAATAGAAAAGTGAAAATATTTGATTTTCTATTCGAGAAAAGCGGGTACAACAAAAAAAAAAAAAAAAAGAAAAATAATCATTACCCGACAAGAAGAAGAATTTAGTAAACACACTACTAGGGATAACAACGGGAGGGTTTGGGACAGGCGGTCGTCGGCCATTCGTTATTTTTTTCGATTCGAGCTTATGCCATTTAAAGTGCAAAACTCATCTCATTTACATTTTATTTTTGTTTTTTATTTATTATTTTTTTATATTTGCTTTTTATTTTTATTATATTAAAGTGTATTTTCATAAAAATAAAAATATTATATCAATTTTATAAATTATTTATTAAAAAAATATTATTATTACTAATATTTATATTAAAATATAAAAATAAAATAATAAAAATTTATTTTTAAAATATAATTGAGGCGGGGCTTATTATTATTATTATTTAGGATACATGATTCATATTGCTTCATTCGATTAGTTTACGCCGAAATAATTTATTTTATTTTAGGTTAAACTTTATTTTAAATGAACTGTGAGCGTTTCATAACTTCAGTACTACGTAAAAATCGCGTCACGCAGAGTCATTTGTGAAACATCCTTACAAAATCAAAAATTTCGACATGCCGGAGGTGTGGCTGCAGGTCACTAGATTTCGCGAGGCGAATTTAACGGCGCGTCCAGGTTTATCATCCACGATATCTAGAAATTTTCTAGATTTACTGAACCCTTAAACAATTTATTATTTTTATTAACATTTTGTCAATTTTTAAAAATTTCTAATTTTCGTTTCTGAGGAATAACAATACGAACCCGTTTCGGTTGAGAAAATAAACCCAAACCGTTAAAAACCAGTTAAAATTAAAACGAGCATGTGTCGTTAAGGCGGTGAGTACAGAACCGAAATAATCCGTCTCGTTGTCATCCCTACTCATTACCTAATATTAAAAAACAAACAACTTAATACTTAATGCTATTAAGTAATATTCAATCTTAAACTAAAAAAAAAGTTATATTTAGCATTAAGTAAAAACAAACAAACACTACCTAAATGGATAGCCGTATTCATTAAGATTAATCATTTAATAATTAGTTCAAACATTATATTTGCTGACAAATAATGTTGGAATAATTACACTTGATGTGAAATAAACCCAATTAATTTATAATAAAATGATGTTAATTCTAATTTGGGGTACATGTAATTAATATATTAATTATAAATAAAATATTAAAAAAAAAATCGAAACATTACTTATCAAAATTTTGACACTCAAAATCAACGTAAGCCCAATTAAATGATTGAGCGTTGAAATTCTTGAACGAAAAAGCAATAACATGCTTGTTTGATTTCTGGTTTTTAAAACCATTTTTTAGAATAGTTTTTAAAATTATTATAAAGAACATCATTTTAATGTTTTTTAAAAATGATTTTTGTTCTTTGAATTTGATATCTTTTATATTATTCGTATTTTTCAGAGCAAAATAAAATGAGAATCAAACATGTTATACATCGTAACTTAGGTCAGCGGTAGAACAAGGGATATTGGAAGCCATTATTAGATGGTCTATACCAAAAATTGCAGGGCTATGGATGCTGAGATACTTCCCCTACCCCTAAAGCATACCCATTCTGATGCTGAAAAGCAAGAACAGGTTAATGCAGGGAAGAGCACTCACTTTTGAGGGAGTAAGCACCTTTATGCCAACTTTAAGATAAATAGTAGAATAAAGAAATACAAAAATAAATAAATAAAAACATCATATTTATGAGAAAACCCTTAAAGAAAAAAAATAACGAGTAAGGAAAATTTTTTACTATGAATCTGAGATGAATTATAAAGTACTTCTTACGGAATTTTATTATGGGTTCGAGACAACAACAAACGAGCGCACGAGGAGTGTTATGTTGGCTAGCACGCATGTAGTGTATGAGGTGAGGACAAGGATGGAAATATCGGTTTCGACGGATATATCGGTACTTGGATTTTACGGATATATCGGAGATATATCGGTGGATATTTTTACATGAATATCGATATATCAAATTAACAAAAATACTTTGAAATTGATGGAAATACTTTATAAAAGTGTAAAAATGACATTAATAATGAAATATAGACATTGATATTACATTGTTATGGTCTTTCACCACAAAATGAAGATCGATGTGGCTCCATTGCAACATTTGATGAAGGGATCCCATCTTTGGTGAAGACAATAGTCATACCGGGACATGGTGTTAGATAATGTGATTATAAGATCCGAACATGTCATGCATAAATGTCTTGACTTGTACCCTGGCCTTTCCATGGATAGAAGTCGGGATTCCACTACATGTTCGTTTGAAATCCTTGTTGCATTTGATATGGAGTGTGGAATGACATTTGTTCGGCATGAGGATAATTTATCATTCCATATTCTTCATCAATGGAAATGAAGGATTTGAAGAAGGCTGACCATAAGTCATTGTGTTAGGAGGAAAAATGTTACTGTCATTTGATGAATCACTGTATTGAGTGTCAATGCTCATAGATTCAAAACTAGCTGACAATGAATTCTCATTGTGATGTGTCATCCTTCGTTGTCGACCTCTATATGGCTTTCCAATGGCTCCAATACCTGGACCAGCTCTCCTAGACCCTTGGTCTTCGTCTTGTGTAGCATGTGTGAAATCATCTTCACCAGTGAATGGACTCAATGGATATTGACTTATTTGTCGATCTGTAATATCTCCACCATCATTTCCCGATATCACTACCATCATTGGTCCCTCTCCTCTTGAGCCATCACTTTGTAGTTGAAATGCAGAGCAAAAACTAGGTCTACTACTATGTTCGACACTTAGATCAAATGAGGTCGAGAATTAATAGTGAGCTAAAATGAGTCTCGTGTCTTGATTAGAGCTTTCACTATGAACTTCTTCGAGGATAAAACACGGTCGACATCGACACCGACTTCGAACATGTGCGTGATTAAGTGGATTAGGATTTTCATCTTCATCATCCAAATGGAAGAGTTTAACCCATTGGAATAATTTATTATCCTCTTCTTCTGAAACTTCATTTGAAATGTCGAGTAAATCAAAGTAATTCTTTTAAACAACTATCGACTCTGCTTGCATATCGTATCTTTAGTTTCATGTTATAGTAACAAAAAATTGTTGGAGCTTAAGGGTAAGCAAAGCCCGATTTCTTTGTTTGTATGTATTAGAGCAAATGTGCTCAATTTTTCTCACATCTTTGAAAGATGCGGAGTTTAGAAATACTTTAATGGCCAAATTCCTCAATGTGGGAGTGTGGTTTCCATACATGAACCACCATTCAATTGCAATAAAAATAAGTAACATTCAAATCTAATAATAACATGATAATAGGCTTTACTTTTAATGTTTTGTGAGAAATAACAACGGGAACCATTAAAATCTCTTGAGGCTATTCTTTATATATCACTTGAATCATAACACCATCTCGAGAAACATTATAAGCCGTGAATTGAAAATATACATGTCAAATCGAGTATAAGTGTAATTGTAACCAATTAAATTGAATCGATTAATTAGAATTGGCTCATTTGATGTACCTCATTTCCAAAATTACCAATGCAGCGTAGTAGTAGAAGATAATCTTGCAAAAAATACTTAGTGAGCGGCTTAGATAATTTAGGAGTACCATAACTCAGTCTATATTGAAATCTTGGATTCAAATAATATGCTACAAAGTGATTTAGAATTAGTATGTCATAAAAGGAAAATAATATACATTAGTGTGATTAGATATCGCTTAGTTACCTGGCGCATGAAGAGAGGATGTTTGAGGTTCTATCGACGTCTGCGATGGTGTTTGGCAAATCTTTGGCATTGAGTTGATGTAAATTTTGCTTCATTACGAATCAACTCATACACAATGGCATGTTAGGGCGACCCGAGAATCAACAATGCAAAGAACCGTATATAGTGGGTCATAGATTGATACTAGCTTAGAGACCTTCTCCCAATGTATGATCAAACATAGGCATGACCTCATGTCGATTGTCGATCGACTAAGCTTGTGAGAAGTCCATTCATCACTAATAAAGATCTTCTTCAAATCAGCCCTCTTTTTTGAGAAGATTTTCTAGGGCGATGTAATTTGTCGCAAATCTTGTTGCCCCCAGAGCGCCGCAAATATCTCCACCACATAATACCTTTCTCACTTTCATGACAACTGACCAACCATGATTGTAGATGAAGTTGGTGATTTTGCGTGCATTAATAATTAATTCGAAGCGGTGGCTCTTTTACCAATGTCTTTGACATCAAGTCAATGCGATTAATGCTTTGCACATAGTCCGATATAAATTGTACTTCTTCGTGCTTTCCCACATTCTAAATCTTTGATCCATCATCTTTAACAACTTACCTGACATTTGCTTCACTGACTTCCTTGATCAAGTCCTTGACAAGCGTAAATGTATTTGTTGTCTTTTATCTTGTCGGATGCATCAAGGACTTGAGGAATGTGTGCTTCTTTGAGATATACCATGAAATTAATAATGCTCAATTTCGTGGGCCTGGTCCATCCATCAGACATAATCGTACACCCATAAGTCTTCCATTTCTCCCTTTGGATGTTCACATAATCTTCCATGTCTTTATACTCCATATCCAAGTATTTGTTTTGATTTCATATGGAGATGGTGGCTCACGATATGCCTACAAGTAGAATTAATGGAAATTAATTATCTAGTTTTCAGTATAATATAAGATAATTTATTATAAATTGAAAAGTGATTGTCTATACGACTTGTTGTGCGTAATAATTATGTTCTTGAAGTGGTGAGAGTCTGCTTTATGAGGCGTAACACTCTCATATATGAAGAATTTACTGATTAGTCGGCCCATCGTTTCTTTGATTGAACCACCTTTGAAAAGATTTTTAATGTTCTTTTGTCTTACTACCGAAGATTTGTATAATGATGGAGCAAGAGGTGGTGATGGATCCGATTGTCTCACACTTTGAGATATTTGCATGCGCCTTGTTGGATTAGTCGGTTCTGCGATTGTAATTCTCTTTGTTGCAATATCTCAATTAGAAAACTAAGTAAATTCATTTATTTTATAAAATTTAATTTAATTTAAATATTTACCCATTTTTGTTTTACCTCTCATAAATCCTTCTTCTTGTTGTCGGTTCCATTCATTAGCTTTTGATGCACGACATGCTGCTCGAAAATCAGCTCTTTCATCGGGAGTCGTATCACTTGGAATCGTATATCGTCTTCACTCTTCTTCCTCCTCATCCTCATCATCATAAATGAGATGTCTATCGCGTCCCCCCATTGTGCCTCGTAGTTCAGCATGAATTTCTTCTATATCAATTGCTTTCTTCGCTTTTTCTTTATTTTTCTAGTCGAAAAGTTGTCTCATTTTTTGTTTCACTTAGGATTACATTTGGACACTTTTGTATTAGAGTGGGGATCGAATGTGATAGAGTGATATTCGCGGTGATCGCATCCTCCCTTATCCGCAAACCACGATAATTACATCACTATACCATTTCTATTCCCCTCCGTATGTGTGCAATATTTCCATCTTTGGATCTACGGCCTCCAATAGCCACTTTCACTAACGATCTATTATTATACAATTAAAATGAATTTATTTTCATATAAAACTATAGATTTATTATATATATACACAATATTAACTAATATATAACTTAATTTAAAATATTAACTAACATGAAAGATTAATTAATTTATTAATATCATATAATATTAACTAATATATATTTGTATTTTATGAAATTTATAATCTAATGTGAAATTATAAAAAAAAAAAAACTAATGTATAGTTATTTTAAAGAATACATTACTATTAAATTTATTATACTATATAAAACTATAGTATTATATGATATTTACCTTAAACTAATATATATTTTTATTTTATGAAATTTATAATCTAATGTGAAATTATAAAAAAAAAACCCTAATGTATAGTTATTTTAAATAATACATTACTATTTAATTTATTATACTATATAAAACTATAGTATTATATGATATTTACCTTAAACTAATATATATTTGTATTTTATGAAATTTATAATCTAATGTGAAATTATAAAAAAAAAACCTAATGTATAGTTATTTTAAAGAATACATTACTATTTAATTTATTATACTATATAAAACTCTCGTATTCTCTTAAATCATTTAACCTTCATCTCTATTATATTTTCATAAAATTATAATCTAATGTGAAATTATAAAAAAAAAACTAATATATATTTGTATTTTAAAATCTATTAATATTGAAATTATAAAAAAAAAAACTAATGTATAGATTCATTTTAAAGAATACATTACTATTTAATTTATTATACTATATAAAACTATAGTATTATATGATATTTACCTTAAACTAATATATATTTGTATTTTATGAAATTTATAATATAATGTGAAATTATAAAAAAAAAACTAATATATAGTTATTTTAAAGAATACATTAATATTAAATTTATTATACTATATAAAACTATAGTAGTATATGATATTTACCTTAAACTAATATATATTTGTATTTTACTAAATTTATAATATAATATGAAATTATAAAAACTAATATATAATTAACATAAATACAAAAGAAATAAAAACTGTAAGTACAAAACATAAATAAAATAAGTACATACCTTAATTAATCTTGTTCAAATTTGAAACTTGAACCCTTAAACACCAAAATTTCCACCTTTTTTGGAGATATATTTACCTTAAACTAATATATATTTGTATTTTACTAAATTTATAATATAATATGAATTATAAAAAAAAACTAATATATAATTAACATAAATACAAAAATAAATGTAAAACTATTAAGTACACAAAACATAAATAAAATAAGTACATACCTTAATTAATCTTGTTCAAATTTGAAACTTGAACCCTTAAACACCAAAATTTCCACCTTTTTTGGAGATATATAACAAAAAGAAAAAAGATTTGAGATGAAATGAAGATTGGATGAGTTGAGAGAGTTTGTGATAAAATGGAGTGATTTTGAGAGTATTTATAGTATTTTTGAAGTCAAAAAGCTATAGGATGGTCAAAATATATTTAAAAATTTAATTCTAACCGTTGGATTTAATTTTGAAGCAAGAAAATCGACCGTTGGATATTCTTGAGCATTTAGGATCGATCACAGTAGTTGGATCAGTTAGATTTAAATTCTGGTCGTTGGATCAAAAAATCAGAAATGTTGGGATGGCATTTTTAAATCCGGGTGAATGCGGGCCATTAGATCGAGCCAGTTAGTCTGGTCGTCAGATTAGTCAAACTAGCCATTGAAAAGGGGGTAAAATCTTGACCATTGGATCTTCTGCAGCATCAATCTCGGCCATGGAAGCCCACTTGGAGTATATCGGCGAATTTGCCACAAAATCCCCCCCGCGTCACTCAACAGAAATGTCACGACGAAATAACCGGTGCGTGCTCGGTGAAATATCGTCGATTTTTTCCGATTTATTTCGATTTTTCCACTAAACGATTTTCGATTACAAAAATGGGTCTCGTGAGCGCAGATATTTGATATATCGGTGATATATCGAAATTTCAAGCTTCTTGGGTGAGGAGAATATCATGCCTACGAGCATGTGTGTCAGGAGTTAGAGGTGCGATTGAAAGGTGCATGCAAGAATATTGGCAGGACGCTTGGGAATCAAGGCATGCCTACCCCGGTGAGCAAGAGGTGAGTATGGGGAGCTTGTCACTAGTTGAGGACTTGACTATGAAGAAATGCGTTGGCCTACCTTCTTGGCGGTCGAAAGCTAAATAGCTTTCTTGATGAGCAGAGCGAGGGGTGAAACTAGTCAGCATGGATTTTGAAGATAGAGGTGTGGAAGGCTGGGTCCCTCGATAAGGTGTCGAGAGTGCCGTGGCAGAGACATCTTCGCGTAAAGTTAGGCTGTGACATCGACTTATATGAAATAAGCGCAATATGTTTATATACTTATTTAAATACGTGGTAAAAGGTCCATACCGCGAGGCTTGTCAGCATCCTTGGAATCGGTTATTGGGCTAAGGCTGGACCTAACGGCCCAATCCCTCTGCTCTGCTATGAGATCACTATTTTTTTTAAATTTTCTTTTCACAAAAAATTGTAAAATAACATCAGACGCGAGTTGGGCGTAAGCCGAGAAACGAGTCGGGTCACAAAAAAGCAAACACTAACCATGAATGAACCCTTCTTCGTCATCAATTATTCTCCATTTGTATGGTAAAGCATGGAACTCAACAAAGATTGAAACCAGTTTTCTCGGTTGATGCCATCCCCGTCTTTTTTGTCTTTACTTTTACTTTTTCTTTTTCTTTTTCAATGTTTTTCATGATATATATTTTTCAACCTTTTTTTGTTGTTTTCATTTTTTAAGTAATCTATTTTTTTAGTGCTTGTTTAGTTAAACTAGTAGCTAGTGCTAATGACTAATAAGGGATAACCGATTATAAATTACTATTCAATAAAGAAGCTAATTGAATATTAATTTATCTATATAAACATGATTGAGATATATAAAAATGATGGATGTATATATAGAAAAAGTGATCAAAAATAAAATATATATATATGAAATTGTAAAAAATTGCCAAAGAAATCCAACCTTTATTTCTTATAGTTAATAGCTATTGTTTGTTTTACTTTGTTTTATTAAAAAAATTATTCTCTTCTGTTTTTTTTTTCTTTTCTTCCATAGTGGTGCTTTTTCTTTCCTTCTACCCTCTGTTTCTTCTTTACTCCCTTTTGCTTTTGCTTTGCTTATCCACAGAAACCATACTTCAATGACACATTCTATTAGAAAATGAACCACAATAATTTTTAAAGCCAAATATTATAAACATCGAACATGTATTTAAAATGATTAATGTTTCTCTTAACTTAATCAATAATCTGGAATTTAATCCTTAAGAATATAATTGTGTTTTGTAATAAAATTTTATTGCTTTTATGATCAATTCCTAATCATATCGCCTTTCGTGTGCATGTATCTGCTTAAAACATCTCATGGTGAGATAAAAAAAAGCCAAATGTTATTATTTAACCACCAAATGCTTCTATACTTTATTTCTCTTATCTCGTGGACTCGATGGATAGCCATATTCACTTTTCCTCCTAGTATTTTACAATTAAGATTAATCATTTAATAATTATTTCAAACATTATATGCGCTGACAAATAATGTTGGAATAATTACACTTAATTTAAAATAAACCCAATTAATTTAAAAAAAAAAAGATGTTAATTCCAATTTGGGGGACATGTAATTAATATATTAATTATAAACAAAATATTAAAAAAAAATTAGTTATCAAAAAAAAATCAAAATATTACTTATCAAAAATTTGACACTCAGAATCAACTTAGCCAGTTAAATAATTGAGCGTGAAATTCTTAGACGAAAAAAGCAATCATGTTTGTTTTGATTTCTGTTTTTTAGAATAGTTTTAAAATTATAGAGAACATGTTTTGATGTTTTTTAAAAAGTATTTTTGCTCTCTGAATTTATATTTTTTATATTATTCGTATTTTTCAGAATAAAATAAACTGAGAATAAAACATGTTATACATGTTTTCCTCGTTATCTTTATTTTCAAAACCAAAACGGTTTTAAAGGAAACAAACCACAGGTCAAACATAAGGTCTCAGGACCAAGTATTGAAAATGGGCCCACCAGGGCCCAATGGTTCAAAACTTGGGCCTGCCCATGCTCAGCCCACTGCCACCTGAAAAGGCCCAACCACCATCATCTCTTTCGGGTTTGTCTGCATCACGAGCTTCCCCATCCTCGCTGTCGATCGTTTATTCTCTAAACGCTGCAATTCGATCGATCTCTCGGTTAAAGGTACTGCTGCAAACTCTTTCACCAGTTCAATCAATCAATTTCTAGGTTTGGTAAGATTGTTTGGATGCTGAGAAAATATCGAGAAAACAAGTTTTTGAATCATAACTTTTTACCATATATTGCTCAAAGAGAGCAGAAGGTTGCACTTTATCTAAATTCTTTGGCTTTGTTGATCTGATTCTTTTTCCAAGTTTCCGCTTTGTTTTGGATATTCTGGAACAGAGAAAGTGAGAGATAACACAGGAATCAGCACTGGATTTCTTATATTTTTCTTTGTTTTCATAGTAACCAAACAGATAGTGGGATTTCACTTAGAGTGCTTTATAACTTGGGAATGCTATTGCTGGAAGGTTTGAATTCTACAGTTTCTATTTGAACTCCGTGGAATTTTTCAAATTTGGATCAGGTCTAGATGGATTTTCTCTCTATATTATTACGATTTGAGGTCTTTGCTATTTGGGACTGTATTAAAAATTAATTAAAAGTTTCTCGACTGAGGATTTTGTACCTGAAGTTGGACAGTTTTGGCTTAGTACATTTTCGAGATGATCCAACAAATTGATGTTACTAACTTTACAAAAAACAAGATATAGGACCGTCCGTTTAAAGAAAAAGGGAAATAATATATTGTTCGTTTATAAACGTTTGAAACTAAATAACAATTTAAGGTTACAGGATAATAGTCATGAGATTGCATTCATATGAGTGATAGATTTTTGTCTTATTTTGTTTGCTTTTGTTTGTTTTGATATTTTGTTTTTGTAAACTTGGAATTTAAACTTTAAAATAAACCTATATCCCTGAAATTCCTCTTTTCCATCTATTTTATCTATCATTTAGTTTTTGAAAATCATGCATATGAAGAAGCCTAAGTTGAAGCTAAACTAGATTTTGTGGTATAATTAATCAATTTCTTTTTTTCATACTCTAGCTATTAAAGATTTCAACTCGATATTTATTTCTAGTAACTAGTAATAGTAAGTATAAACCTGTCTTATTTTCTCTCAATTTTCTCTTCCTTCTTTTCTAATCATTCATCTTTTTTAAGGAGGGTGATTTTGGTTGTCTTGCATAAAATAACCCCTTTATGCAATTTTATCAATCTATTCCCAAAGCAGTGGTCGTGCATGGATTCGGGTTTATTTTGTTTTTAAATGATTTTATTAAATGCTTGTTAAAATGTTTGGATTTACTGTTGTCATATTTGAAACATTTGCCACATCGTCTTTGAGTACGGCGTTTCGATTTATGTGTAGGCGATTCGGATAGACAAAATATATTCAATCAACTAAACACAACAAATTAGATTATGGTCATCATTATATTGCAGAACTAGAGTTATAGGTATTCTAGTCATAATAGTATTATCAAATTTGTAAGCTTTAAGTTGATTTATGATAACATTAACCTATGGGTGTTGTTTCATCCTCTATGGTTTTTAACGAATTTGTATTTGTGTTTCTATTGATATATTACTAGTTTGAACCAGTAAAAAGTTTCCTTTGAAAAAATAAAAAATCCTTCTTTCAGGTTTCTTTTCCCCACACACACACTATATATATATATATATATATATATTATCTCATTAATGTTTTAAAAATCAAATTAGTTATTGGACAAAAAAAGTTATTGATTCACGATTTAGCTGTCGAATTGATGGTTCAATAGTAAACAAGTAACTTTTTTATTAAATAACCGGTCCCTTTTTAAAACATTTACAGTAATTATACAATAATAATAATAATAAGGAAAAATTAGTATTAAAATCATGAACATGACTTTTATTATTTAAATCTTGAACAAAAGGTTGTTTTTAAATATAGCAATTTTCATAAATTTTGTTTTATATCACGACAAGGCTTTGACTTGCGCTGTCCGGCGTGGCTGTGATAAAGCGGCGTCGTTTTGATGATAGAACTTGATTAAAATGAAGGTTGGATATAAAAATAAAATAATAAAAATTGCTATATTTTAAAAACGGCTTTTCGTCGAACTAAATCTGAAATAAATAATAAGATTTTAATACTAATTTTCTACCAATAATGAAAAGAATAATTGATAAAAATGAGTAATCTGCATTATACAGCTGATTGGTAGAGCGTTGTTGTAAAAGGAAAGAGCGTTTAGGGAGGTACCGGTGTTAGAGTGTTTAACCCTTAAAAAGGCAAGGCATTAGGGAGGATATACAGGTGTGAGTTTCAATGAAAATAATTTAGTACATTATAACAAATATTTAGTTATAAAAAAAAAAATTAAAAAATAAAAAGAAGCCAAGAAGAAGATAATGGGTCTCAGGAAGGTGTAGGTTCAAGCTGGGCATTGGGGGAGTGAAAGGGTCCAGCCCAGTATGAATTGATGAGTTGAGTCATATAAGGTTGAAGCAAGTCAACGTACTTACCAACGTTGACCAGAGTCAATGAAGAAGATCATACAATTTTACCATAAAATGCATGATCCAAGAACCTTTGAAGCTTTCCTGTTTGAAACTCGGGTTGTCTTCACAAATAGGAGGTCGCCACGTGGCATCATCTAGGCCAGGGCCCGGTCGTAACGGTTGAAACCGTTTGAAATACCTTCAAGGGTGAAACCGTTGAAAAGCTTGTTTTCGAAAAGAACTGACAAAAAACGCTAAATCAAAAAAAAAAAAAAAGATGTGAATTCAAAGACAATTATGAAAAACAAATTTGGAGTAGAATACGTAGGGTTTGAAAATAAAGGAATTTCCGGGCGCTCAGAATATCCAGAAGAGGTCAGTAGCAGAAGCACTTTGGGTCTAGTATTGCTTGAATGAGGCGCAATTAAAACTATCGAAGGATGATAACGAGGGTAGTTAGGAAGCCCGACCCTAAACCAAGTGAGATCCTTTCGATGGAAAATAGAATAATCACGATAACGTCTTATCGGCGAATCGAACTAAATCTACGCGGCAAAGGAAGAAAGATAATTCCGCGATATAACGACTCATCATGCGAGATCAAGCGAGATCCGATAAGGAAGGAAGGTATAAATAAATTCTTCAACTACATATCTTTCACCAGAATCAATCTAGATAAAGGCCGTAATACATCCGTGGGAAGAATCGCATTAATGCATCCATTGGGGAAAACATATCACTTGCCATCTGAGGCCACCCGTCGATTGAAAGGTATCTGGCTTATGTCTGGCATTAGCCCTCTAAGCGGAGTCCATCTTTTCTCTCGGGAAAGAGCCCGGCTTAGGCATCGGAAGCGACCACGGGTGAAACCTCGCCGACCCCGCCCACTTTCTTGTTTTTGCGTAAGTGCCACGTCAGGAGCCTCTGAGACTAGCATTGCGGCCATTCTGACTCGGCCAGGCGATCCGAGAACTGCGGACGGCCCGATGACATCGGTCGGTCAGGCCAACTGACCTACAAGCTCCGGCCTAGTTCCGATTGAAAATGCATCATCGATTGGCGCCCGTGCGTAGGAGCAGCCGGTTCCTTTACAAATCGCGATTTCGATTCGCGATGGTATCAACGGAACCGCAGCGGGAGCAACGCCGTCAGCGAGGATGCGAGGATCCTCCGAGCGACGCAGACAACGAACCTCTGGCACATTAGAAGCCATTGCAGCCCGACACGAAACGAGGTGAGCGCTCGCCTCCTGACAGTTGCTTTGTGGAAGGTGAACCTGCTCATGAGCTGAATCCTGGCCTTCCCCATGGGATCTGCGACAAACACCAGGAAAGTCCCAACTTTCCTCCTCACATGAAACAACTAATCTAAACATTCCCAGAAGGCTAAAACATCACGAGGAGTCTAAGCAGAGCGAGGAGGCGGACCTGGTGGCTAGGGGCAGGCGACACTTTCGGGAGAGCATGCCGGGAGCGAAGCTACCGCATAATGGGCGGGAGGCTATCAGACCTTGGAGGGTTGAAGCATCAGGCGGAGGCTGGTAGTGTGAAGGAGGGTAGTGGAAGGCTGATCCTGTTTCTTTATGGACACCTTGAGCAATGGTAGATCACCACTTCTGGTAAAGTCCTTTAAACTTCCCTCACCAAATGAAATTAGGGATGCCACAAGATGACGTTGTTGATACAAGGATGAGTCGATCATCTCCTTTACAAAAAAACCAAATGGAGAGTACACATGGTAATCAAGATGGGTGCGATCTGAGCTTGCTATATCATTAAAAACCTGCTTGCTTTTGGTTTTAATAGGCTTCCACCATCATCGATCTCACTGTTAATTTATCCCATGTTTAAAGTCTCCTCAGCCGTTGTGGGCATTTTGGCCCAAACCACTCATCTGCATCCCACCTCAATGCTGGGCTGTTAAGAAGCACGGTCTTTGTCAGGAAGTTTAATCTTGCAAGGTCTCTAAGGTAAGATATACCCAATGAAAAGTTAAATCTTGCATTCATTTCTTTAACCAGAGTTGATCAAAAGCTTGTGTTTCCATCAAATCCCAACAGCATGGCTATGAGGTGCTCATGAGAAAAATATGTTAAATTGAAGCTCTCATATCGAAAGAACTCATCCACTGTAAGAAAAAGCAGACCAGACAAGCAAGCAAGGCAAAAGCCCCAAAGACAAAAGAAGCAGAGAAAAGGTCTCCAAGAAGGATGGAAGGAAACGGTCCCCGAAAAAGTGTAGGAACCCTCGGAGATCGTGCGGGGCCCACAGCGGCTTCGAAGCGGCAGCGCACGTTGTGTCGGCGGTGTCCTTAGCGACTACCAGTCGCCGCGGTCACGCGCGATAAAGCGAGCCGGAGTTCTACGGATGTTCGACTCAAATGATCAGACCGCGCCGCAGAGACAACTCCGGTGCGATTTCCATAAGACCTACCGAACCGCGCGCCAGACGACACGAATACAACTCAGAAATAGTACTTAATACCGTATGGTACCTCGGCCGCTTCATATCCACACAAAATCGATCTCATAATCAAGCAGAACCGGGCCGGCTGACCAGCCACCACCTCTGGGGGCGACGACTGTTTGCGAAGCCCTGGAAATCCATGTGATCTGCCGGGGGATTGGGGGAGAGAATCGGAGTTCGAAAAGCCGGGTACCATCTGCGCCAGTAACATCTGGTCGGCGAGAATGGCGATCTGACGGTTCAAGCGCCGCGGCTCGACTCGTCCGCCGCCTGGCTCGAGGATCTGGAGGATGCCCACCCCGTGGCCCGACCAGTTGGCCAGTTGGGTTGCGGCCCGACCAAGCGAGTTCATCGGTCCTAGTTGACAGCGGAAGTTCGGGTGACATCGCTCTACGGCGTCGGCACCGATAAGATAGACATCGGAAGGAAGTGGAACCCGTCAACACACATATCTGCGAGGGTTCTCGGAAGTGTTACAGCTGGGCTCAGCATGCGATACTCACCTTGGAGATCCCCACCCACGAACCCGCAGTGGCGACAGATTCGTATGACGCCTGTCTACGCTTATAATATGTTAAAAATGGACCCTCTCTCAATGCAATAAGTCATCCCCTCCATACACAGTGATCAAATTTCCTACCGTAAAGCGGGTAAAGGAATGGTTCGAGATCGGCGGTGGCGGAGAATGCTTTCTTTCCAGCGTCCGTGGCGGCGGTGACAACACCTCCCACAGACAAGCTCTGGCATGCTTGTGAGCCAGTGCACTCCGCTGACCTGAGCCCTCGGAGAACTAGAGCCGTGTCGTTGGATGACGACCACACTGAACCTCCTTCTCTTCGAGGCTCCAAAGCTACCTTGTGAGACATAAGCCTCCTCACCATTTGAGGAAAGAAGCCAGAGAGCGTCTTCCCTTGGAAACAGCCGGGCAGCCTGGGAGGGGTGATTCACAGATAATCCTCGCCGGCAGGCGTCATTACCATCCCTTTAAACCCGATCAAACAAGAGGAAAGGGCTTGTACGAAAAGGACAAAAGCCATCAATACCGAAGAATTGACAAACTCCTCCAGCGGGGAGTAGTCTGAGGGAGGTGGAGTGACCAGGAGTGGTTGGCGACATGTCGCTCAAAGAAACCAAGCGACCCAAATGGCTGAACCCTCTGTGGCTCTGACTAACATGCGGGATGTTTTTTAAGACGTTTTGACCACTGAGGATGGAGCTATGGCCGATACCGACATGAGCTTTCCACTCCGGTTTGGGCTGACCTTCTCCATTCTATTTGGAGATCGGTATGGACACAGAGATGAGAAAGACCTCAGTTGTCTGTGGGGGCCCTAATTGTTATCGCGTGTGATCTTGGTTTGGTATTTCAGAAAACCTGAGGCTACCTCTCGGTGGTGATGGATGTTTCCCGGAGCTTGGATAGGCCATGACCCCAATGGAGGTCAGCCCATAGATGTCTTTGGTATCCCACTGTCTAGTAGGAGCTCCAGTAGCTCAGTGCAATCAAGAGGCGTTCCGGATCACGAAGAGCCTGGCATAAACTGAATCGACCAGTGTGCCTTGAATTCTCGCGGAAAATTCACGGGTTTCATAATTAACCATCGAGTGAAGGCTTCCATCAAGACCAATAAAGTATGCTCGACGACTTACCTATGCATCAGTCACTCAAAAATCGGCGTCGGCCCGGGGAAGGATTCTTTGCTTTAAGTGACCGTATCGAAATTGAAATGATAAATGCGACCTTTCTTGAAGTCTGAAGGCCTTCGATAGGATCTGAAAGTGCGAAGCATTCTGGCTGCGAAAGCATGGCCCAGCTCCCTCCCATTCCTATCAGTCCTGTTCAGAGGGAGCTCCTCACTCAACTCACCTTTAATTTGTGTCGGGACTTCTCGTCATGTTGTCCTCGTCCGGGGGCAAAGGAAACCCCAGTCTGACACCAGTTTACCTATTGCCGCTAAACTCCGGAGGAGCGGAGGAGAGGTACCAGTTGGGAGAAATTATTTTACGCATTAGTAAGCTATGACTCAGCTCAGCCCATACTTCCGGGCTCATACCATCGAGATTCCAAAATCACCAGATGAGCAAGAGTGGCCATAAACCAGGAGACCTCGGAAAGTGATCAAATCTGACGTAGGCTGTTGATTCGACATCCGGTCTGAGCGAAAACTTCAATAAAGGTGAGTCTTAGCGCCGACTTACGTGCAAATTCACCTGTGAAACCTATAAACGCTCGAGACAATGTTGACCTCCCACCGAAAACTCGCCATTGTCGGGCCTCATCCCAGGAAGGCGGAATGGGTCTAATCTTGACCTCTCAAGAATGGAACGGTGATGCCTTTCCCGGTTCAGTTCGAGCCTCCGACAGCGGTAGTATGAGGCGTCTGTGAACCCTCGACTCAGCCCATGTGAGTTGACTTGACTAAGAAGTGCATGGTGACTCCGGCTGGTAGCCAGACAAATAGAAGACACCTCGAAGACGTCGAAAGTGGATGATCTATACCTCGAATAAAATTTGAAAAAATTAAGTCGCTTTGGTTCAGAATTGGGCCATGTTCCCGGAAGCGAGAGAACTCCCGATCCGACGCCTTGGCAAAGTTAAGCGGCGACCCTTACGAGGAAGACCTACAGTAGGTCCAGCACGAAACCGAATACCTGGCGAAGCCCTCACCGCCAGATCTACGTGATGTGATTGCTTGGGGTCGGGTGAAATGAGTTGGATGGACCCCATTTTGGGATTATATAATAGACGGACTTCTGACGACCGAAAAACGTCAAAATCGGGGATAAGTCGGCTGATTCACTAATCATAAAGGAAGCTTGCGCAAGCGGGGTTTCTTCCATGGCCATCCTTAGATACATCATTGGGAAAGAACCGAATACGTGCTACGAGGAAGTACGCGAGTGTATGCGGAAATCATGATGAAGCTGGGCATTGCGAGGAAAGGTCTTGAGACGGGGATACTCTGCCCCAATATAAAGATCTCTATAAAACTTCAGAATACCGGGGAAATGCAAAATCTGCCGGGAGCGTACGAAAATCAAACTCCCACGTGGAGCCTTGACATCAATCTGACCACGGCCTTTTCCAACTTAATCTTTAAGGACCTCACCGCCATTGGAAGGGCAATGCAAAGTCATCATCAGATAAATGGTGATTACTTCACTAGTGAGGCATTGACCTTCAGCTGTAATCATGACAGAATCACCCTTGATTTACAATGCTGGCGAGCATATATACTGAGTTTGGTCTCCCAGAGGCCTAAAGTGTCAGACAATGGAAACAATTTGACTAAGCCAGTTCAGAGTTGCTGCTTAAGCTCAGTCCAAAATTCTTTCTCGTCTCGAGCACGTGCGGTCTAATGGTTAGGCCGAAGTCACCATCCGAACCCTTATGCTGCAGACCAAGTTGGAAGATCTTAAGGAAAATGGTGAATACCTCACAGAAGTGCTATGGGCCTCTGGAATGACCTTTGAGTGGTGCTGCCCAGAAACCCCATTGCTTCAGCCTTTGGCACTGAGACGATACATTACACAAAGTCGGACACCGTGAAAGGATCGGGTGTGCGCAATGGTGGAACTATTGTGAGGCTCCTCTCTTTAATTTGGATCTCTTTGATGAAAAGCGTGACGGAGTTCTAAAGTGTGAGGAGGATTACCAAGGGAAGGCGGCGAGGTATTTTAACCAAAGGTCAAACCTGAGCTCCATGCCCCAGGGTGACCTAGTCTTGAAGTTCTTTCTTGGAAGGAATCCGGCGCATGAGTCATTTGTTGAGGCCCCTGCATCATATCTCGAGTTGTCGGACCCAGGCAATTCACAAATCAGGAAAAATTTTCTGACATGTGGAATCTTGTGAGGCATCTTAAGCGTTTTTACTAGTAAACATTGGTTTTGTAATCTTAAATAAAGCACATTATCAATTTGAATGATGAGTTGGCCCAAGTTGTTTATTCGGAAACAAACTCAGACATCTGATACTGAAAAATTATACAACGAGAATGAGAAAGTTCATAGTCATAAAAGAATCTCTCTTTATTCCAATCGAGTTGTTCAGTACAATGTTTGATGTCATCAGATGTTCCACATCTTGACTGATTTCAGCAGATTCACCTCAAAAAAAAAAAAAAAACGGGTGGGGGTGGGGGGGGAGAAGAAAGAAAGGAAAAGGTGGAAAGGAGAAGAAAAATAGATGGAAGAGTTTGTGCAAGGGGAGAGAGAAACAGATGTGGAAGAAAGAAGAAATACAAAGGAGAATGAAATGTGAAGAAAAGAATACAAATAAGGGAGAATGAGGTCAGTGGAAAGAAGAAGGGAAGAAGAGAAGAAATGAAGGAAGAGGAAAGGCTGAAAGGAGAAAAGAAAAACTGAAATAGAGCGGCACAAGAAAGAAGTAGTGTAGCCACTCCTGAACACAATTTCTAGCATGACTGAAGATATGATATAAGGGAGACTAGGAAAACACAACTCCAAGAGTCATAGGCAGACCGAATCCTTGGTGGATCCCGGCCCGAGCGATCAAACTTCAATCACTTTATCTCATGCCGGATTTGATTCTGCTGAGGAAAGGCTGAGAATAATCAAAAATATAAACTCAATAGCAGTAAACCGCCATTTATAGAGGGCGCACTTTCAATTTATATGGCTTGTTTAGAAGTCTCCTCGTCGGCCATTAAAGGCTGTTTCTTCAAAAATCAAAGTCGTGTGCCACAACATATCCTTTGTGGAGCTCAAGTCTACTGCCTGAGCCCACACTGCTTCCGGGCTGGATCATTTCGAGGCTGGATCGCCACCAAGGCCTCGGCGCGGGCGGTGGCTGCCCAGTGAGCTCGACCTTCTTTGAGCCGCGCAGCTGCGAGGCTCGGTCGGCTCAGGCTGAATCGCCAACAAAGACCCTGGTGTCTCAGAGCCTGGCAACTCACTTTGTGAGTTGTCTACCACTGCCCCTGCATGGGTCATCGCGGCCTGCGACTCGAGATGGAGTTCAAGCTGTTCGGTCGCGAGCCTGGCACACCAGGGCCCGGTAGCTCTACTTTGACGGGATTCGTCTACTCGCATGGTCATGCGACCCTATGGCTGAATCGATTCAAGCTATTGACCCCGCAAGGCCTGGTGCCAAGAGCCCAGCAGCTCGGTTGTGACCTGGAAACTGTTCTACTTTCAGGCCATGCGACCCAAAGTGTTGGCGGCGAGTAACGCCTGTTCAGTGGCCCGATTCGAAAAACTCAGCTGCTCGACTCTACATCCCATCGGCTATCAACCCAGACCTCAAGTTGAGCCATGCAACGAGGTAATCTGAGATGCGCGAATGCTCTTGAGTGCATAAATGCAAAGAGCGAATGTGATGAAATAAAAATGAATAATTCATTAAGAAAAAAGGCTACATATGTCTATCTGTGAGAAGATTATCACAGTCGGAAGATGGGGAGCTGCAGGCTGTGGGGGTATTGGGGTTCTCCGGGGAGGATGCTGAGAGAAGGCTCTCTTTATCCTCAGCCATTAGGGGAGGTGAGATTGAAATCTAAACCTTGATGAGGCGTTACAGACCTGGCTGGCAGAGCCACCTAGAGCCGTGAGTGCGACCGTCCCCCAAGTCTCTTTGCTCAGACTTCCGTCCGCATTTGAGCAACCAAGGTTGTTGCTGTTGAGTCCATGCGACCATACTCATCAATTCTTATTGATTTCATTAGTACTCCATAATATTGTCAGCCGTGGCAAAATCTTATCGTATAAGTTGTCTTTGATAGTTCTTTAACAGACTCAGAAGCTATGCCGGATGAAACTCATCCTAACCGCGAAAGAAATTATACTGCGGGGAGAGATGCGACCGTCCCTAACCTCCTACCTTAAAGTCATTTGTGCCTTGTAAATCTACGTCGAACCTCCACGACTCTCGACCAGTGGCTCTCAGGCGTGGGGCCACCAAGTCTTTACCTCGTGACACGGGCCGACGCATGGTATCTTCCAAATCAGTTTGAGCTTCTTCATCTGAGTCTCTATTCACATGACTGTGGCTCGGCCGCTCGAGGATGTGAGAAGCCACCACCGCCTTATGGCAGGGCCGCTTTGGCGTGACTTTAGTTTAGTTGTGTACGGCTGCCAACACTAAACTAGTATCCTGCACACCCAGCATAGAATCAATGGCCAATATAAGTTAAACTATCAACTCAAAGTGAGTGATCATGGGGTATGGGAACTTATGAGGCGACCCTGGAGAGATGGGGCTGAAGCCTCATCAGCGGGCGGTGCACTGCCTCTTGAGATCATAATCCTTAAGAATGGACGTCTTATTCTGCATTTACCTTTAGTTAACATTGAAGCAAAGTCACGAAATCTAACATTGCAGTTCATATCTTTCCTCATGTGTGCTCTTTAGCCCCCTTGAGAGGTGACTCACTTTCTCTTTTGTTGGCGGATTCCAGAGACAGTAATGGGAATGTGCCACTTGGCTGCTCAAACATTACCTAAAGTTAGCACACGCCTGTGGACCAGAGCAGGCTGCCAGACTCAAGGCTAGCCAGAGCCTCGGCAGGACCGGCTGCCCTCGACTTCGGACACCGGGTAGGCAGGAAGAGATGAGACGCCCCGTTCGGAACTTGACCAGTGGCCGATCTTCTCAGCGGAGTCAGTTCCGTTTCACGTTCCGGGGGCTTCAGTTAACGTCCAACTAAAACAATGTTCTCCCTTAGTGGGTTCCCATGGTAGGAGGGCCCAATGGGAGGAACTTTCATGGTGGGGAAGGCGAAGGCCTCGAAAGCCGAGCCACGAGACCGGGACCACCTCCCGAGCTCGAGAAGGGATGGGAATATCCGACGTTCTTGCTCATGAATGCAGGGAGGACACTTTCCCCAAGTCATTTTGTTGCTATGGCCGTTATCTTCGGCTGTAGAGGATCCAGTTAGGCACTGAGGAAGCATGTAGATGGTACGGGAGATCGAAGCCTTGTTGACCTCCTGAGTTATACCAAAATGGAAGCAGGCTCCCTCCCAGATTCTGGGGTGGTCATGAAGCCATCGGAGCCGCCCGGGGTGTCAAGGATCCTTGTCAAGGAAGGTCATGTCATTCTCCAGTGCCGACACTAACAAGAAATGTGGCGATCCTTTACAGCCTGTGAGAAGGAGATCATCAATCTTGGGGGCGCCGGAACGCCTAGAAAAATGAGAGGAAGCCCTCGGTCTCATCAGAGTAGTCAGGAAGCAAAGCTAATTGGGACAAGGAGCCCTGTCCTAAAGAAAACCAATAGACTAGCAAAATACCCCAATAATTGGTATCAGAGTTGAAGGACAGACATTGTTTGAAGTCTTTGCAAAACCACAGCACACTATGAAGGATCTGAGAGGGAAGCGAAGACCATTATCGAGAAGGCCACTTCAAAAGCACACCATCTTAGGCACGGAGCCACGCAAAGGGGTCAAAGCACCGTCTGGGGACCACACTCATGAAAGCCAGGGAGGCGGTAATGTCTGAAAATTGGCCCCATGAAGGACGACCTTGACCCCATGATTAAGCACATCTTTGAGCGGCGGATCCCAGTGCTGGGCCCTCGGATATTTTGATCGGAGGTCTACTTTTCTCACTTTACCCTTGTCCAAGGGAAAGAGGCGCCAGGGCATCTGGAAATTCCTTGCCAGAGCATTGGGCCTTGATTTGTCGAGCAAACTGCTGTTTAGAAAGTCTGCCAATGCTGCAAAGAGCGACCCGAACCCCACAGTAGAAAATAAATAATGAGAAAACGAAAACTTGGCCAAACCTAAGCCTTCGCGCCTAATTACTTTGTTGTCACTCGAAAGAGACCGAAGGGAGATAAAGGCGGCGTACCCGGAGGCCACAATAAGAAGCTATCCCCGAAAGGCCGCCGAAAAGACTCTGCTTTTAAGGGTTGAGACCGGAAGACTAAGAGAGAAGTCGAGGTTCATTAGCAAAAGAAAAGATCTCGAGGATGGGCGCACGAGACAAAGGATGTGCAGAAGAAGCTGAAGGGTGGAAAATGTGCGAAAACGAAAGTCATCATTTATCACCAAGACATGCCAATGACCAATGCGAGCCTAGCTAAACGATACGACCTGAATAGGTGGAAGTGCCGATGCGATGTTACAACCCTTGCCCGCGTGCCAAGTACGAAGCAGGGACTATTAATCAGGGTTTGAAAAATAAGGCTCCATAGGCCCACTCGCCGAGGAGCCCAGAAAGAGGCCAATGCTTGCTTGGGTCCTAGCGCCCAGCTTAATGAGCTGGTATCAAGAACATCCCCCAAGGTGATAACGAGGTGGTTAGAGAAGCCACGACCCACCAAAATACTTCGAATCATCAATACTAAGGAAAATAGAATAATCCCCAATAACATCTTATCACTGATCAGCTAAATTTTACGTGAGAAAGAAAGATAATTCCGCGATATAACAACTCATCATGCACGGAGATCAAATGGATCCCGATAAGGAAGGAAGATTATCGAATAAAGAAATTGCTCTTTCATATATCATTTTACCGATCTGTCTGATAAGGCGATAATGCCCATCCGATGGGGAAAGAGAATCCTAGTCTGCATCCAGCTGGGGAAAACATGCTATAAAAGTACAAAGTCGCCCCGACGGGGTGAAGGTCTGTGAGAACATCTTAGTGACACATTAGCCCTCTGGCAGTTAATCTTTTCTCTTGGGAAAGAGTATTGACTTAGACATCGGGCCGACACGATCATGAGAGGCCTCATGACCCCCACTTCTCTGTTTTTGCCGGAGAGTACCACGTCGAGCACTGATTGCATTTGTAGCATTCTATTTCAGCCAGACGATCAGAACTTTCAGGACTATTGACTGATTAAGTGTACAGTGGGTGGCAGATCATAATTCTTCACTATATTCCTCCTCTATAGTAGTCAAACTCTATGACATAGTTAGTCTAAATTAGAGACAGATCAGTTTTCATCCTATGAATGACTTACGTCGGTGTTGAAAATGGTAAGCTTTTAGTTTGGATTTTGGTTATTTAAAGCAGTGTGAGTAGTTTGAAAATGATTAAGCGCAAAAACTGAAAGTGAGTGTGAAAAGGTAGCTTTGAAGTCTAGGTCACTAACGATAACATAAAAATTTAAACCAGTGGCTCCTCAGGTTTATCTCCATGGTATCAAACCAAACAACCTATAAGTCGAAACCACGGGATCTTTTTGTTTAACTTCACGCCAGAAACCCTAACCCTAGGAAACCACTCCTATTGATCTTAAATAACATGCATCTACAGCCTTTAGTTTGAAACTATGACTTCAACATCATTTGTTTGCTCTTAAAGGCCATCTAAAGAACAGATACATCAACACTTGTGTAAATATATCTTACTTCTCTACTAACATCAAATGATGATGGCAGGTGTGACATTAATCTCAAATCTTCAGCCCCTAGTTTGAGAAAGATGGGAGCCATAAATACAGTACTGTGGCAATTTAACACCTTAGGGACAACCTGCTATTTACCCCATGACAAGCTAGCTACCTTCTCAAATAAACCACTTGACATCTACTCTTGAGAGTTATCATCAAGGGGAAAATTTATTTGTAATAATAAGGAAAAAAAAGGAAGAAAACTTCTTCCCTAACTAAAACTTAGAATATTTACATAAAATGAAAATTGTGCCAAAAGATTGCTTCCTAAAATTCCTTGCTTAGGGTTACAAAAACTATGGGGGTTTATATAGGCCACTAATACCTTGAAACTGCAATATCTACTTCTTATTTTCTAAAAATAAGGGGACAAGGAAGTAATACACAATGTGAAGTCAGTTAAAATTAATTACACCTTACAGGATGACCACAGTATTATTTAAGCTATCTTGGACCCGATTTATTTATCATAGTGAAATTTTGCTAGATCAAGCGAAAATTTATACAAATAATACGAGTGCAAGGAGATAGCCGAGGAAATCGGAGAATTTAAGCTATAAGTCTATGACCCCCTTTCAGCTATAGAAAACATTAATAACAAATCCCAAAGATCAGCGAGAAATGTACTCAAATTTATTCAGTGCCAGTGAATAAAAATTTAGAGCCTAGCGAGGAATTTCTCAATTTCATTTGGGATTGCGAGAAAGAACTACCACTTTCTAGATCTAATTGTAAATCCAATAAATTTATATAAATCATAAATTCCTGGGTTTATATTCCTCACTTGCATAAAACTGCATCCTCACAAAATCATTTTTCTATTCTCACTTTATTCATTCAGCTATTCATTTAGAATGTTTTGAAGGGTGATAAATGAGTTAGATCTTCATGCTTTGATTCATTTGTATCTAGATATTAGATACTAAGATAATACCAAACATAAAACAATACCAAGAAATGCCTCTCAAAGCGACATGAAGTGATGTCTAAGATGGAACACTTCGGTGGCATTATTGACGCAGTTAATTATAGCATAAACCTAAAATAGGGCTTATGTTTACAAATTTTCATCACTGACGGCGTTGCTGAGTCCTTATATTTAAATAAAAGATCTATAGTGATTGCTTCAAAAGATTTACTTTGATAAAGGTTTATACCAAATATAAACGTTACTACTTTATTCGACACCAGTGGTAGCCAGAGCATGAAAGAGCCAAAACCATACAAATTAAATTTTAAGATCACAAATATTGATTCGCGATTTTATCTTGGTTTTGCAAGTGCATTCTTTTTATAGTGTAACAGGATCTGGCGATGAACACCAAAGATTGTACCTTGCCGTGACTTTGTCTTTGACCTTAAGTTGTTGAACAACCTAGATAAAGGATAGTTGCGCTCTTCTTTCTTCCGGCTTCCACATTTAGTGGTGCGATACTTAAAATTAAAGCTTCCTGAGAATCCAGGTGTAGCGAAGGTCCTGATGACTCCCAACCAATTAGGTTTAAGAGGGCATCAGAAGCCAAGGATCAACGACCACTAACTCTCTGGGCTTCACCGAGACTCGAATGACTTGAATCAAGCACCTACAATTAGTTTCACTTTACCCTAACCACTTACATGTGAACACTAAATGGAAGTGTCCCCCAACCAGTGTGGAAACAGGCATGGTTTCAGAGCTTCCATGCTCCCCTCGGACCTTGCTAGGACTTTTAAGTAAGCGTCGACTTTATTTTCTTTTTCTTTACCACCACTTTCTTTTTGCCTTTTCTTCTTTTCCTTTTGGGAAGACTGTTCAGTGTATTCAAATGTTGATACTAAACCTATCCTAGAGGTTGCCAACATACCTAAGGCAGGCTATTAAAGTGAAAAGGCAACTAATTTGTATTCTATTAAGGAAATGCCGATCACGGTGCTAAATTCCCCTGTATTCTTTAAGGAGAATGTTCGAGTTAACCATGCATCTTTGGAACTTCAGCTGACTAAATTCTCTCAACATAAATTTATTCAACATAAGGTGAATAACATGGTTTCGAAGCGACTATAAAAGCGATTCAGTAGTCCACGATTGAAGCAATTCAATTGTCGATTAAAACAATTCAAATTGTCGATTAGAAAACAAAATATTCGAAATAAGAAGTGAAATTCCAAAGAATAAAATGTACAAGTAAACATATCTTTGAATAGCTTTTGTTATATATTAAATGTTCAAATACATGCATCTCAAATAAACATGCAAAATATCACTTTCCACCCTACTATGGCTATTATCGTAGTCCTAATCCAAGGTGGTAGGCGTTCGTTTCAGTGTAACTATCACAAGGCTCATAAAGAAACTGCAACCACCTCGGCTGCTATGGTGGTGTGATTGGGTCTATAGCTTCTTCTTCATCTTTGCTCTAAAACATCCAAAAGGGGTACAAAAGCTGCTATGGTGAGCTCTCCTCTCTAAAAATGGAATCAGGAAGACCCGGGGTGAGTCATGTCTGGCACTCTGACATGGAGTGACCCTTTAGACCAAACCTCTGATCACCAGTGGCTCACTGCAGGAGTATTGCTAATGACAAATAACTCCATCACCACCACAGCTAATCTCTCTACATTTGCAGCATAGGCAGTGCCTCCGTGAGATGATGTGATGTGAGTGGGTAGGTGTGGAACAGTCTCTTGGAGTAACATGTGGAGGAGGGAGATGGAGGAGGGGACATGTGAGGCGGAAACTCACTGCTCTACTGGGCTCGGGGCATGGCTATCATCTCTGGGGTCTCATTCCCTATGCCCAGGTGGGGCTATCTCTGAGTCTCGTGTTTGGAGGAGAAGATCACGGGCATGGCCATCTTTCGCTCCAACAGCAATTCAGAGGCATCGGATCCTCCTCTCTGGCCAGGGGCTTCTAAACCAAGTGTAGGGACCTGGCATAGTAGTCAGCATCGTGACCCTGAGAAGACTCTCGGCTGAGACCCGGGGCCCTTAGGTGGACCGCACTCTTGAAATTCACAACCAAGAGAGAGAGGTCATCAAGCTCAAGAGGGACTAAACTGAGTATCCCTCTGGATAGATCAAAAGAGCCTCAGGGATGGCCCCCTCCATTTGTACATAATCTTTATGAGTGCCGAATAGTGATCCTCGATGGTGATCAATCCTGACATCGGGAGGAGGCTGCCTCACCAAAACAGCTGGCCTTGCCTGTGTCTCGGGCCGGCTCATCTGAGGCCTCTCTCACGGCGAGGTGGGTGGGCCCCGAGCTCAGTAACCCCTCTCTGATTGACGTGGTATCACTGCCGACCTAAAGCCCCTCTTTGAAATATACGCGCTCTGAGTACTCCGGGAGCGATCATCTATAAGCTGGGGCTGAGTGGACGTTGCCACTGGATGTCGTATTAGGTAGTGAAGCTACTTTGAAGAACAAGGATAATAAAGCGCTACCGGGGTCTGGCTGAAAGGCGGCGAAAGTGTCTCATCAGCCTGTGAATCTTGAACACGGGATGACCATCAAAGCAGAGGGACGTCATAAGTAAGACTCACATTGAGTCCCTCTCAGTGTAGTCGACATTCCCAAGGAATGGGGTGCGACGAGGCTCAACGAAGCCTCTAATCCTGACGGGGCGACAATGGGGAGTGAAGATATGTCTCAACGCTGATGTGTTGGCGATAGTGGGGCCTGAATCTGGGGGATGACTCACCGGGCGATATGAAACCGCTTGAAAGCAGGGCCCTCCCCCAGCTCTGTTGAGATACCATATATAGGTGTGGGGCGGGGTCCGTCAGATCTGTGTGTTCGAAATCTGAGACTCCCTCAGGGGCTGAGATGAGTGTGGGCGGGACCAGGAGGCTGGAACACAGGCTGCTCTCAGCTCACGGGGTGTACTAAATCTAACACGTGGCCGAAAGGCGGGACCACCTCTAAATGCCTTTTTCACTAACTATATTGTCCATATACAAAACTTGGAATAGGGCTCTCTTGATAGAAAAATGACTTTGAGGCTCTGCCAAAAGCGATATGGGACTCCATTTTCTTGACAGTGGAGTCACTCTGAAATAGATCTGCTATGCCAGCTGACTCAGGGCTCATGCAGCTCGGCTCTGCAGGCTCATCAACCAGCCCAAGAATAAGGCTGTTAAGTGGTGTTCTTCAGGCTGTTGAAGCCGATCAGTGAGCAGGCGCGAAGAAGACTCTGCGGGGCGATGGATCTTAAACTGACATATAAATTGTTTGGGCTGGTATCGCGGGGCTAAAGATGCGGTGGCAATGACCAGCGTGTGATGACGGCTCGGTCGATCAGTGCACACTGCCATTTAGCGATCACGAGAGAAACAGAATTAAATCATAGGTGGGTGAATTACAATGCCGCGATCGGCGAGACCAGTCTGAAGCCATATGACGGGCTTTCAATCTGGCGGCCCAGCCTAAGGGAGCAAAGGTGCAAGTAAGGGGCTCAGACAGGGGATAGCTCGGGGAAGGGGCTGGGGAGGAAGAAGATGTCTCAGGCTAACTTCAGCCCTCTCTTCTTATAGCCTAATCGAGGGCAATGAAGTCACTTCCCTCATAATTTAAATGATATAGTGAGATTTGAAACCAATCATCACCATCATTTCAAAGATTTTTCATTAACTATAATAATCTAAAATAAAAACCATTGTAATAAAGTTATAAAATCCATGATTAAAAATTAAAGGTGTGTGGGTGCTATGGTATAGCTTGAGGGGTTACACAATAATGGAGAAGAGCTACCAAAGAAATGAGGAAACTACTAAATGCAAAAATAATAAAATTGTTAATATTATTAAAATTAAGCTAAAACTGGAAATTTATTTAGGCTACGGTCGGTTTGGGGAACACCGGAACAGGTTCAATGGCATCAAGTACTGAGGAAGTAAGAGTGATCTCCCGAGCCCCTGAGTGGCACAGACTACTTATCTCCTTATTTGTTGGACTTTCCACAGGTGACTTGGTCCTCAGCGATGAATGGTGGTGTCAGGCAATTTGCCCTACGATGGTGATCTGAAGGCAATTCAACACACTTCTGCTACTGGTACGACTATTCATACAATTCTGGACATATGGCTGCATCATCGACCATTTTGAACCCGACTTCATCCGATCCATTTTGATTTTTCATCTTACGGCAGCCTGTGATTTATTGTTGAATGATATAACCATTTCCGAGTCGTTCTCGCCAAAAGTCAGGTTGTAATCCTATTCGACGATGAGTTCCGTTGTTGGCGACGGATCTTCTGGATGTTCTTGGCACGCGTTGGTTCATTTTGTTGACGATGGCTTCCCGAAGATCATTGACGTGGGGGTATCTGTTTTCACTATCTCTTCTACCAAAGGTTTTCTGTCAAACCATTGAAGTACTGTTGTTGGTTTCGGTCGCCAAACCTGGCGCCGCGAACCGGCGGTGGTTTCTGTGCTCTAATCGGCGATGACTTTACCCGATTCGCAGCTATGCGAATTGATCACGGTCTTGCAACTGGCGAGTTTGCAGTTCAGCGCAGCGCTAATTAAATACACTACCTCAGCCTAATCCTTGGTTGCTTTAAAAGTCTTAAATTTTCCGTGGGGACTCTTTGATATAAAGGTATATTGACTTACACGGACTTTCCAGTTCACAACGATTAACGCCTGGTGCGTGAAATGGGGTGTTGTCACCGCTCAGGTTCCTCTTTGGGATATAACGTTGTTCTTCCTTGGTTCTTCAACGGACTTTGGCGGTGCGATGACTCTTTGTTCTGGTGATTATTGCCAACTCATCGTTAATTGTTGGATGACTTCACAAACGCTCCTTTGGTTCGCTGTTGCGAGAAGAGCCTTCATATATGCACCAGCGACCATTTCGATCGCTGGTGATGAATCACCGCGGGATTGTCGTTGCTGATTGTTATCGACCATTCTTCTGCGTGATTGCCCCAATGTATATGATACTTTACGTTTGCTGTGATTACACGCCTCGTTAAATTTACCTTTCGTTCAGATAACTATTGGAAGATGGTGTTATTGCTGTTAGAAACTAATTGGCTATCGTTTATTTTCCAGACACCAGCGGGGGATTGGGTTCAAGGGGATTCAGGGGTGATTCTCATTGATTGATATTACACCTTGGTGTCAGTTCTTAGTAAACTCTGTATTTCTATGCTGCCCTTTGACATAATCTTCTTGTTGTTTTTCTTATATCTTCTTCTGGATTCTATGGTTGGGACTGTGAATGGGTTAACTCATGAGTGTTTTTAGTCTTTGTACTTCATGATTTTTCTTCAAATCTCCTTTCTGTGGGTTGAATTTTATATATATCTGAGTAAAATTCTCTTTGGTACTGAGACTCATTCAGCTCAGGTTTGACCAATGACATGGAGTTTCAAACCACTGTTCAAAAATCACTTTGACCATGGAGATTGCATGATCCCATGGAACTTAATGGCTGTTTGCTGTGGAGCTTTTATGAGTGGTTTGGCATCTTCTCTAAACCAGCGTTTGGGCCTTTATAAATAGTCTCGAATCATTTTGGCAGTGAACCTCTATATCTTGACTACCAAAAATCTAATTTATCTGAATTAACTAGTCCTGAACATAGACTCTTTAATTCTTACCTGCAGCTGTTGTTTCTAATGGACTACTGGGCTGTTGGACTAAACTGATTGTTATAACTGGGTTCAATGATGTTTCATTTAACAGATCATATGATCTTTCATAAGTTTCTTTTGTTCTCAGTCACAATGTGCTGGATTTTGTTCTCACTTGCGATATGGGGTGAGGGCGTTTATCAATCAGACCTCATACCACATCTTTAGCTGGAGTATGATGGAAGGAGCGACAACTCGGAGGTGATTCTTCAAATATCTTGATCTGTTGCTGGTTCAAACGAGTTTTGGCGACTCATTATTCTGGGCAGTTCGCTGTTAGTTATTCACATGACTTTATACATCGTTTAGCCTTTTCAATTCTGGTCTGCAATTCTCTCTTCCCGCGGTACTCGTTTTCTTCACGATTGGAAGGACAACAAAGTGCAACGCTTTGAGAAAGTTGGGTTAACTCAATGGCGTTGCTCATGACGAAATAAAACGTCAGTTCTGTGATGATAACCGCGATTGGTGTGAATGTAAAAGTTAAAGATGCGCTTCGCGCGTTGTGGTCTGCGGTACGCTCAACTATCATTGGCGGTTGGCTTTCATCGATGGCGCGCTGTTCTGATTCATTGATGGTGGCGGTCAACAAGTTTATTTCTATTACCTGTGATATGACTCTTGCGGCTGTTAATCAGGGTGACGGGACGGTTTCCCATTCCGGTTAAACTTTATGTGCTTTAACCTCGAGCTTTAATTTGGTTACCGGTTGTTCAACGGTGAATCGTTTAGAAGCGGTTCAATGCCGACGATGGAGATAAGGTGACTGGATCAGTATTAACCGACCAACATGAATGACGGTGCATCTCGGTTATCCGTATTATTAACAACTAAATCGACAATAACGGTTCTTTGTTTCTTGACGACCATAACCTGGGTGCTACTGTTTGGATGGCGATAACGTTGTCGGTGCGTTGTTGAAACGCGTTAACGTGTATTGCAGTGAAACATGAGTCTAAGAACTTGTTGGCTGCTCCATGTTATGAAATATCAAATAATACTGAAGCTGTTAGTATTATTGATTAATGACATTAGTGATATTAACTTTGTTGGAGATGGGTATAGTCTGACCACATGGCATTTGTTTATTAAGACTTATTTCTATTGACAAACTGACTTATTCTTCATGAAGAGCAGGCTTAATGATATGGTTTGTGTTATAGGAAGATTTGTTTGGCAACATTTAAATAGAAGGAAAGAAAAACAAAATACTAACTAAAAGGCTACGAATATTTATAAAATGAAAATTATTGTAAGATTGCTTCTAAATTCCTTGCTTAGGGTTACAAAACTATGGGGGTTATATAGGCCACTTGATATAGTGAAACTAATAGCTATGTTTTGCTCAAAATAGGGACAGGGAAATGTCTCTTGCCAATATGAGGTGTAGTTTGCATTAATTTACACACGGATGACAACAGTGTTTAGCTATGCTGGACGTTTACTTCTAATAGTAAATTTTAGCTCAGACTCTTGAAAATTAAACAGATATTGAGAGTGCATGAGATAATGAGAAATCAGGAGGAATTTATTTCTATTGATTAACAATTTGGCTAATAATGAAATTAACTAATAGTGAGAATTTTAAGGAATGTGTTTGAAGTCATAGTTTGGCTAGGCCTGAGTGGATACTTTGAAAAGTTGACTATTGAGGTTATAGCGATTTAACTAGGATTACGAAATTTTGGCTATAATTCTGTACAGCGATCCAGTAAATCCCCATAATCTTATTGAGAATTCACAGGTTGTATTCTTCTTCATGCTGGCGCATCCTCTCTTGCATCATTTCTTCTCACTTTTTACTTATTCTATTATTAGATTTATGGGATGTTTTGGAAGGGTGTCATTGGATTAATCTTATTACAGTTGACACATATCTAGATGTTAGACTCAAAATATTTTAAGAACACAAACAGCCAAGGAAAATGCCCTCTAGCAGCATAAATGTGATGTGAAGCCTGACCATAGTTGCGCATTGATGACGTGATTAGTGCCGCCTCTCTAAACTCTGCTATAATGGGGCTCAAAATAGCACTTTTTGGTCTTAAATCACTGACTTGCTCTGATCCGAGAGTCAAACCCCATGGCTTCCCTCTGTACTCAAATGATTCCAGGTTAAAAATGCATCATCAGAATCAAACATGCCCAAAAATTCTCAATCCAACAAGTAGTTTTGAACAACACTTCGTCATTAATTATATAAAATATTTAAGATAATAATTATTTATTCTCTAAAATGTGATAAGGAGTTCTTATTATTTCATTAAAAAAAAAACTATTTTGAAATTATTTTCAAAGCTGTTTTTAAAACTAGTTATCAAAAGACTTAAAATATGGTTTGATTATTATTATTATTATTATTATTTTACCAATAAGAAATGCCTCTTCATAACACAAAGGCCCAGATTCTCTGATTTTACTCCTCAGAACCCAAAATTTCAAAGATAATTTTGAACACATATGATATATTTTACTTATTGAACTATATATGTATGGCGATTATAACTAAACAAAACCTTAAAGTAGAAAAAGATGCTCACAAGAACCTAACCCTTCAAAGCGACTCTTTTCTATACTGATCTCACCAATCTTCCAAATGCTCAAGAAAGGTCATCTTTTACTTCATAATCGTGGAGCGTAGAGGCCTGGATTCTTATACAAGTTCCATTCTGCAGCTCATGATGCCTAGAGTTCAAACTGATATTTACATTGTTATGGCAAGGACAAACTCACCAAGATAACTCTAGTTCAAGAAAACTACATAACCGGTTTGTATCAATGGGACATCTCATCTAAGCTCAACATTATCATAATTCTGAGATTGCAGAAGGTTGTTGTGTCTCCATGATTCACTACCTCATGTTTCAACATCTATTTATTACATCACTCTCGGTCTGAGACTTCCTTATGGTGGACTAAAACACATAAGGACCTATTCTTCAGCGAAATTTGGGTCATCGTCATTATTCAATATTACAAAAGGTGTTCTGTTTATGTCCACATTTTATCACCTACAACACATTAGGATCTTTTTTTGTGAACCTTGTCAACTTGAAGTTATATAAATACCTTTTCTTTCTATTCACAATTAAAAGAAGCTTTATAAACCATTACAACTTGTACATTCTAATAAGTGAGGTCACATATATACCTTTCAGGAGTGTTATGTTACTATATTTGTTTTGTTGATGATTTTACAAGATTTACATTGCTTTATCCTTTCGCCCTTAAAGTCTGATGCAACAACTACTGTTCTTACTTTCATTAAGATGGCTAAGCAACAATTGGACACTAAGTTACTATGCATTCAAACTGATTTTGCGACGAATAACGAAAAGATTGTTCCTCTTGCAATCTTCGGGAGTGATTCTCTTCATATTCTGCGCATCAACAGGGCAAGCGAGGCAGGCTGTCGTCATATAGTCGACCTTGGACTTCCCTCTTCTTACCATGCGTCTATGGACTTAAAGTTTTGTTAAGCATTCATTAGTATACTGTATTGATAATCTGACTTCAGGTTCTAAATTTTAAATCACTCTGAGCCTTTGCATCAAACACCACGGTCATCAGTTTCTCAAAACTTCGAGTGTGCGTACTTTGCCTTTTACCTCAGTCACATTACAATAAACATAAAGTTGCACTATCAGTAATCTCTTATTTTTTGAATTTATAATTAGCACCCCCAGGGATGCGAATGCCTTCACTTTTTTGAGCGAGTACACATAACCACTTACGATCTACACACCTTTGATGAATCTAGGGCTCATACCATTGTTTTCCAGCCCTATGTCAACTTTCTCTTCTCCACATATTCAAGTTTGCATCCTATTGCTAGAATAAATGTTTTGGCACAGTACTCCTCTAGCCATACGGGACCATACCACAATCTTTCCTCGGCAATTTACCTCTGTTTATCAGCCTATTCATCTTTCTTGTGCTCCCTACTTTCGTTCATTCTTGTGCCATCTTTCCTTTCTTTTCCCTTCTTTCCCTATTGTGCTCTCTTCTCACCACCTATTGATACCATCCTTTTCCCCCCTACGCTGGCCCACACTTCCCCATGTGTTCGTTATCTCCTGTGGACCAGACTGAAATCTGGTATCTTCTCTAATAACATTTATATAACTACATGGGAAACCAACTGCATCACATTTGCCTCATCTTGGCCCCATTGGAAGCTGAACTCCTTGAATATGCATCTCTCCTGCTCAATAACACTACCAGGAATTGTTTGACCTCATCGAAGCCTACTTTGGTCAATGTGATGGATATTTAGTACCAGTATATCTTGATGGTATATGGCCGGGTGAGAAACCGAACGGTGGCGAAAGGGGTTTAGGACTACGAGGATCTCAGCTACACACTGCATCTCACTTGGCCAACCTTTAACAAACCTGGATCGGCTTCAATAGATCATCAAATTACATATCCCATGACTCTAGTCTCATGGTAGTCTCAGAATCTTCTTCTCTATAAATACATACCCATTCATATCTTCTTCAATATTATGAAATATATAAATACGCACATTGTTTTTCAAACTATTAAATCACTGTGTGGTTAACACATACTCGCCTGCATGGCGATCATCTAATATTCACTGTCTTCATCATATCACCCCCAGACCCACTCTATCAGTTCAGGTGACTCACAAACACCATTTGAGAGTCGTGGGATCGTTTATTCACTTCTCTGGCTATTTGTTGCTATATTGACCCGTCGCCGAGATTTAAAAGTCAATAGAGCTCAATGAGTCTAATGTGGTTGATGATCATAGAAACCTCAAAGGCGCGAAACATCAGTTTTGACCAACCCGCTATTTATTTTTAATGTTTCGCTGTGGCAAAATTACCAAGACTCATTTGAGAATATAGTCACATCTTCACATTTTTGATTGTGAAATTAGTTTAATGCATTCATTATGGTTTGTTTTGGTGTATATACTTTGGAACTCTATTTCGATGTTCAGCCATTAACAATTGATGGGACCGATGGTGACCGAACCTAGATCAGGCTAGAGGAGTAAAAATTGGGCTGGATCGGGTGGGCTCAATTTATCATCTGAGGCTGTTTTGGTGTGGCTAGCCCAGCCCTATGCCAGGCCTTCTTCGGCTCTATTAAAAAATGTTCGACTTAAAATATTTTCATTAAGACTTGAATCGAGGATAAGCGAAATTATATTTTCCCACAGCGTTTATTTCGTGTCTGTCAGACAAACAAATGGATTACTAAATGACTGGATTCACACCAAAAACACCAGCGAGTCGCAGGGAGTGGGCGTGAGCTCAGGTCTTTAAGGCCCTCTTTGCTTGTCGACTTCACGAGCAAAGCTCATCAACTAAAGCGATTGAGCTTCTCCGGTACCAAAGGCGGCACACGTGCATGGATTTTTCTTATTGTACCTTGATCTGCTAACTGTGCTCCTCTACTGGCGCAGATGTTGAATACTGCTAAAAACCGTCAATGCTGAGATATTGCCCCATCAACATGTGCCTCAGACATCCCTTTTAGAGAAGAACTTTATTTTTCCCTTTGAAAAAAAAAAACTTTAAATTTCTTTCTTGTTTACTGATTTGAAGAATAGCTCAAAATGGGTGAGGCGGGTTTAGGCTTTAACTTTAAAAGAAACAAACATACAGAAGTTTGAAAGAATAGTAATGAGAGGAAAATGTGTACTAGTGAGGGGTTATCTTAGTCTAAGAATTGTTGGGATTCTCAACAATGGGAGAAAAACCAATAACCAAAGACCCCCAAAACCTTAGCACTGATTTAAATCCATCCGCGATGAATAGTTGAGAGAACAAATAGTATACACCTGTCTCTTCAAGGAAACAGAAAAGTAAGAAGAGGGACTGAAAGTTCATGAAACTTTTAAGGCAACAAAGAAAACCGTGTGACAGTTACCATGTAATCAATAAACCTTACCCCATTCAAACTTGCTTTGAGTATGCTCTCCAGCTCAAAGAACAATGCAAAGACGAAGGAGGAAAGAATAAAATGATTGAGCAAACAAAGCTAATAATATATAGAAAAAGTGGAAAAACATATGAAAAGAAAAAAAGGTTTAACATCAAAGCCTTTATCTTTGAAACTTTTTCCAGTATCATTATAACAATAAAAATTGCTGAGAGACTTAAAAAAGCGAAAAAATTTAAAAAACGAAAAGGAAGTTAAACTTTTTAGCAAGCAACATACAATTGAAAACGAAAGAAGAATAGATTTTTTAAGCTTCTATGCCTTGTCTCCAGCTCTTGGTGATCTTCAAATCTTCAAGTCTCTACTTACTTTGTTTGATTTCACTGTCTTTCTCCACTAAAGGAGGGGCCGAGAATAAGCATGAATATATAGTGGTATGGAAGATAATCTGTTTGGATAAGTAAATTGGGTTTGGATAAATGAGGATATTTTTCTATTTAATTGTGCTAGGAGCCGTTGTACGCCGATTAATATGAGTTAATAAAGTGAAACCAAAACAACTTTGATTTTTCAGATAAATAAAATTAAAAGCCCAAACCAAACCCTAATTTGGAGTTGATGTTTATCAAATGGCGGGCTCAAATTACCAACTCAACTTCCAACCTATCGTCATCATTCTCGCTATGAGTGCCTCTTTCACCCTCACGAAGTTTGAAAAGAAACATCCTCTATAGCTTTTATACAATGTAGATCCTTTACCTTACAGTAAACTCAAGTGTCTTCTTGATCCAGCCTGGCTGACCTGACCTGAGCCTTCATTCGGTAATGTACACAACTCTTTATACTTCATTTGGTCTTGGCCATATAACAAGCTCTTACCCTCCTCCAAGCGATGTTTCTGAAAGGGATAGTGCTCAAGGTGCATCTCGAATTCTGTGAAACTAGCTAAAAGCTGAGAAGATGGGTTGAAGGTGAAATTTGAAGAAAAGTGGTGAATCATTTGTTTTTAATTTTTTAAACTAAAAAAGGCGTTGGGGTGTCAGTAACCAATTTAGAAGATACTAACAAGAAGCGAAATGGACGAATTAGATAGTGATATGTGCAATTTTTACCTGTAACTATTCATTTTCTCTTGGACCATTTTGAGATGACACCATAAATTTGAGGTGCTTCTGGGTTAGTCAAAGTGAGGTGGAATTTTAAAGAAAGATGGTGGGAGTTAGATTATTTCTATCAAATTTTCCTATAAATAATCACAACAAAATACTCAATATCATATAGTAAAACAAGATATAAATAAAAAAAAATGGATGTAGTAAGAAAATTAAATCAAAAACATTATCAACTACATGTCACTATTTTAATGTATTATCCTAACCAATATATAATCCATGTTAATTTAGGACAACCAATATAATAATATATTAGCTGAGACTACCAGGAGAAAAAGCATGAGATTCAAATTCAATATTTTTATCAATGAACATGGCGGAGACTAACGGGTTGTTGTTCCCGAGTTTTTGAATCTGATTTCTTATAATGAAAACAAGAGTACAAGGGGAAATCCCACTAGGGACACTTAGTTTGGTCTAATATTTTTATTCTAAAGAGCATAACATGAACACTAAATTTGAGAATGAATTAATAATTTTAGACTAACACTATTTTTATGTTCTTTATGTTTTAGCCATTTTCAATAACAATTTTCAAAAATAAGGAACCAAACATACCATAATTGTTTATATTACACATGTTTAACATAAGCTAACCATAATAACATGAAATAGTTCTTGAAGGCCCTTATAATTTTTTACGAATCCCGATAGCTCATGAATCTCTCTTCTTATTCAATTAAAACCCGAGAATAAAAGGGAGAAAACTTTTAATGAAAAAATGCAAGGTAAATATAACATATTCCCTATATGCGATCATAAGATATTGCTTGCCTTCCCTTGAAGAGTGACTCTCCACCTCTTTGCCTTTTCCTCCTTTTTGCTTTCGAAGATTGACAAATGCTTCTTAAAACACCACTCTCTGTTTGTCCAGCCGGATGGATCCCCATTGAAAATTGGGGATAGTGTTTACCATTTTCTTCACACGCTCAATGAATACCCTAGTTCAATCTAAACACCATGTTGAATAGCGTAGCCTTTTGAAACCACTCACGCGAAATGCCGACTCATTTACAATGAGCTTTCCGGGGTTTTCTTAAAATCTCATCATGTTGATTTTACTTAATCATCTCAAAGGTACAATTCCTCTTCAGTTAAAAAGCCGGAGTATAGAGATGACACCATGAAGTTCCCACAGAAGTGTCTTCACCTCCTCGACTCAGAAAACATCATATTTCCATTATGGAACCAAAGCTGAAAGAAGATGAGGCTCTTGAAGATCATCATATCCCTGTGGTCTACGTCACAAAATGTCATAAGAAAATTGAGAGTTGATATTTAATTTGGTGAAAGGGGATGAGAGGGAGATGTTTATGCAAGAGCGTGGACAAACAGATTTTACGCATAGGGGCCCTAAATTAATATAGGGGCATGTGTAAGCCATACCAGATCACACAGAAGTCAATGGAAAGCGATTATCTCCCAATCTATTATCCTAGTGATCATCCTTTATTTTTCTTTTTCACCAAAGAAAATGCATTCATATTTTATTTTCCTTTTGAAAGAATCACTATACTTAAAACCTTTTTATCCTCCAAATCATACTTAGACTTTATGTTTGAATAAAATTCATACCACTTTCATAAAATAATAAAATCAAACAACTTTATATTTTAATATTACTTATAGTGAAAAGGAAAAATATGTTTATCAAGAGTTATTAGATTCTTAAATTAAAAATAATACCTTTACTTTTCATTAAACTATCAAAATTACAAAATAATAAAAATATTATTACTCAGCATTCTTCTTCATTAATAATTTTAATTCATAAAAAAAATATTTATTTTCATCTCATTACTTCAATTTTAAATTTATATTCCTCTATTATTAATTAAATATATAAAATTTTGAATCAAATTAAATATCTAATTAAAAGCAGAAAGAAGCAAACAAAGAGATTAGGTGATAATTTATAATAAATTTTTGAAAACATTAAAGGCTTTAAAGTATATCTTTTAAAAGTTTCTAAAACAATATTGTTTTTGGAAATGAAAAATTTTATTTGCGGTTTAAAATTTTTAATATAATTTAATGCAACTTTATATTTTTATTAAATTTTAAAAATCTTTTATTCATAATAATATCTTTTTATCATTCTTTATATATATATATATATAATTATTTATTTATTTATAAATAAATCTAAAATAATTAAAATTTCTTGAGATGTCATTTAATCACATTTTGTTCGTTTTTTCTTAAATTTGATCTTCTTTTCTACTTCATTGCCACATAAAAAGTTCCTTGACACAAAAATCTCATATAGTAAGCTTTTAAAGTATTTATCCCTACAAACTTTTGTATCTTTATTCGAGTTTGAAAATTTATGAATATTCTCTAGAAATTTTAAGAATTGATTATTCCTAAAACATATTCCCTTGAAACAATTCTATGCATTGCTCTGACATATGTGGTTAGTGTACTTGAACTTGAACTAGGCGAGTTTGCAACTTTGCAATGCCATGTAAATGAGGTGAGATATAAATCTTTGGAAGTCTGGACTAAATTCTGAATCCTATTCTACCTTTTTCTCCTCTAAACCCTGAAAATTTTCTCAAGTCAAAGTTGTAAAGCAACAAATTTGACCTTAATTGACTTGGCCGTGGTGGGTTGATTCACCCCATCCGATCCTGGAGTCAATGAAATTCAAGACTGATAAACGCTGTTGGGTTGAGCTTGACTATGTCAATGGCTGGACTCATTACGACCACTGGCTTCAGAACTCTTCTAATTTTATTATGGCTTTGCAATCTTTGAGATTTCGGGTTTTATGATGGGGGCTTGACTATATCTTGCCCCGAAGAAGCTTATAGGCTCCCTCCGCCCCGGATTAGTGGCCGATTAAGTCACAATAGCTTACAATTATTTATGAAATGAGAGAGATGAATTAGGGGTTCATATATCTTGTTACCCTCACCGAATACAAGTAAGACTTCGTTGGCTAATGCTCTTTTGGAATAACTCTCTTAAAAACATAAGGCTTGGATTGCTTCAAATGGAATTCTCTAACCTTAATAAAATTATGTATCATGTCTTCCCTTAACTACCATAACCTTCTTAGTATTATAGACTCTAAATTTTAGTATGCAGAAAAGTTGCTTCTTCATTTTAATTAGAAATCACTTGAATACATGATTTTGATTTTGTGTTTATCTAGCAAGACAAAAACTTAAAACCCTCTTTATTTTGTTTTTATTAATTTCATTTTTGTGAGTTTTCCTACATCTATTTTTTTATAATTGTTATCTTTTCAATAAATTTTCATTTTATTTTTATTATTTGTATATTCTCTTTTTCTAGCACAAACTATAGACATATATTTTAATTATAATCAAATAATAATAAGAAGAAATAAAGTAAATAAACAAAAATAAGTAAAACCTAAATACCAAAGATTGGGCATTGGAGAGGGAGTGACACTTTTCCATCCAACTGAATCTCCATGGGATGTACTATCTTAGGAATGGCAATAGTCCGGTTTGAGATGAGTCACCCCCAATCCATTCCGTCTTGTTCTAATCCTTCCTTACGATACAAACTCGTTTAAAAAAAAAAAAGCGTAAATATGTTCCGACTTAATATGCAGTATGCGGTCATACAATGCAAATCCGTCTATGTGGTAGGACAAATTTTTCATTACTCATAAAAAGTGTTTTGACTTTGTTTGCTGCTAAAGCGTGTTTAGTTCTACCTAAGTGCGATAAGTACGAACTGTATGGATGCCGGTGTGTGTGAAGCGCGATCTTCTATATATGCGGGGTAAAAATGCTTTACACAATATGTTCTGGCGGTTTGGCAATTTGCACCTTTGCTTTGCTGAAGGTTGTCGCCCTAAATGCAAGGATTTTCCACTAATTCAATTCAAGTTATCAATTATGGTCTTGTGTGAAGTGCAGGACTCCTCTTACCAGCCTTCTCATTATTCCTTTGCATTCATTACTCTCTGTTCCCTCTCAAACCTTTATCTTATTACATCAGTTCAATATGATGTTCTAAAAACATCATCTTTCACAAGGTGAAAGATTCATTGCGTCACAATACACTCAATGGTATCTACATAATTATAGCTAAACACTTCGAACACCTCTTATTTATACTAACTGCACTCTTGGCTCCTGTGCTTAACTTTCAAACCATGGATTGACCTTGCAATTTGGTCTTACGAAGAGTCTTAATAAAAATTTGGACCATTATCTAATATGATTCGACATTACCTTATTTTGACCTCTCTTCAGAAAAGCTATCCAAGGGATGTGGAGGATATTAGGTTTATCTTTGATTGGTGACCTAATTCGGTTCCAACTCTAGTTTGATAGCTTGGATGATTGGATCCTCTTGATTTAAACCTTATCCCTTGATAGAGGAGTTCTAGGCCCATTGGTAGCCTTTTCCCTAAGTACCTTGGCCTCCAAGGGTCCAAAATTGATTCATGTCCCACATTAGTTCTGACCTTAGTCTTGACTCTCAAGGGGCCCCGGCACGTCCTACCTTTGTGAGACTACCTTGGTCAGATTTCTTACGGGTTCTTCTAGGGACTTCATGTTTTAAACTATCAAACTTTCATCAAACTTTATCTTGAAGTAGCCATCTTCTTGTAGAACAATGGATAAAGAATGTGACAATTCTAAACCTAACAATATACCCGCTTTGGCTATATGCTTGAAAAACAACTCTTGAAGAGAATGTAACAAGAAAATGCATTAAGGAAGAGAGGCAAAGAGATACTTGACAAGGATGAAGATTTTCAATTCATTGATAGTTTGCCACTTTTATAATAAATGTACTTTGAAGGGGAAATACATAAAGAATTTTACACAAAATTTAATCCTTCCCTTGCTGTTCTTTCTTCTCCCCTTTTTTTGTGAAGGCCCCTAGGCGGGTGTGTGTGTGTGTGGGAAGATGGCAGGTTCAAGGGTGTGAGATTGGCAGAGAGGAATCAGTTATCAAAACGAGAACCAGTGACATGAAGATATTTGAGTGGGTTAGACGGAAGTAATAGAGATAAAATTTAGAATTTTGATTAATTTTTCGGTGTGCAGAGCTAGAAGTAGCCATCGGACTTCAAGTAAATTTATTACATTAATATTGTGTTTTTTTATATTCATTAGAGGATTTTTTATTCATTAGGCTATGATTTCATACAATTCGAAGGATGATACAATTTCACAAAAACCTTGCAGAGTTCATAAGATAAAAAATACTTTCAATTGTCTACCATTTCCATATTATTATTTCCCCTTTTCATAGTATTTATTTTAGGAATCAACAAATTGTTAGGAAACTGTGACCCTTCCTATTGGTACAAGATATTGTTCATTTTGGGCTTGAGTTCTCCATGGTTTGTTTTTGACTATCTAAAAATGACTCATACCAATTGGATGTTGCCTATATTCATCAACTCATAATACTTTTCATTCCTAACCGATATGGTATTTTGGCCGCACATCCAACAATCCTCACATGGAACAAAGTTCCACCGAGCCTCCCATCAAACTAGGATTTTCTTTCTTTCACGCGGTAGTGCATGCGCTACATTGAAACACCACTGCTAAGGGTTCACTACTCTATTTGTTCGGCATCCACCCGTATAAACGAACCCGACTCTCATACCACATGTTGAGAATCCTAATGGACCATTCCCTCTACATTGATATTATATTATCCACTTTGAGCTTAAGACATTTTGTTTTTGGTTTTTTCTCCCCAAAAAGCCTCATACCAATTGAATGTTGTCCATGCTTATCAACTCATAATCCTTTCTATTCCTAACTGATATGGGACGTTGGGCACATACCCAACACAAAATTTTTATTTATATTTATTATATATTTATATTATTTATTATGTTAATATTAATATTATAACAATAATAATAATATCCTTGTCAGTGGACAATATTATCACTAATTTCCTTAAATTAAAATAAGACTAAATCAATACTTTAGTATTTATTCTTTACACTTTTATTTTCTTGTTTATGTTCGAATAAAAACACCTTTTCAATAGAATTGTGTCATACTCAGCTCTTTTACGAAGCAACCCACTACTTACAATGATCTCACAGTAGAGTTAACTCATATTACCTTTTATTCACTTTTCATTGTATAGGGATCGTTAAAACATAGCTTAACATTTTCCTTATGAGCATCACTAATTCTTCATGAACAAGGAAAAATCCTCTTAGTTATATAATAGTCTTTATGGTTTAGTTGTCTTTTTTGAACCTAGACCTTATGATTTTCAGTTAAATAGGTTGGGTATCTATTGTAATAACTTATTCTTTTATCGGCTTTAGTCACATTCTGTGACGCCCCATTCCAGGTCAGTTGACTACCGTCGACCCAGCGAATACAAAATTGAGTCTTCGGGTTACGGCGCGCTAGAAAATGAAGCGAAGTCTCCTTTATGCAGGGAGCTCTCAAATAAAAAACACCTCCATGAAGCACATCCCAAGCGGTCAATATAATCACAATGATGCAAATATGGATAAAAGCGGCCTCTTGGGCCCTTTCTAATATCCATAAAAACATACCATTATATCGATAGTTAGAGTTAGAATATTTTTACTCTTATACAACATATATTAAAATACACGAATTCTAATGCATGTAAACAAACATCAAGAACCCTCAAAAAACCACACCCTAGCTTTCTAAATCTCACGTATAGACTTGAGCCATCTCCTCGCACGCCCCCGTACCGAAAAATAATATCCCTCGACAGGTGAGCTAATGCTCGCAGTGGAATCGCCCTAAGTGGGCTACTCCACCTAAGTGCAGTGCAATGTTCCAAAATAAATACACATTCAAGCAAATGCATGATCCTACTTGAATGTCTACGTGACCAACTCAGATCCCGAGTCCTCACCGACTCCCTCACACTCGCCTAAGCCTCGTATGAGAATTCTTATATTCATTTGTTTGTTCAGACAACCCTTCGATGTAGATATCAATTGGGCCGCCTTCGACGACATTGATACATTTATGGACTACCGATATCATCTGGGTCGTCTCCGACGATTGATATTTTTAATTTTAGACAACCCTCAGATAATTCAATTTTTAGACAACCCTCCGAACCATTTTCTCTAGACTCATTTCATGCATTCACTCCTATAGTCCTAAGGTGTTCCAGTGCATATGGAATGCATGTATGCCACTTCCAATACACTCTAATTCATATGTAAATATATAAACATGCATATATTTACAAAACAATCAATTCACACAATCATGTCATGTAAATTCTCATTTCATACATCAAAATTAGCTCACATGGGCTAATAATCATACACGAGCAATTCAATTTAAATCACTTGACCAAACACATATTTTCACAAAAATTATTTTGTGATCACTGTTTCGGGAACAGTAAAACCCTAAGTTACTGTTCCTTTCAAACAACAATTTATCGATTCACTAAATGAACCCAGGTTTCACGGCCATTTTCAGCCTTAAACAAACCATTACATGATTTATAGAACACTTCATCACACATTTAACCCAAACAGTCCGTAACACTGATACGTAGCCGTTTCGGGTCTCAAATTCAGCATTTCATTCCAAGGTTCGAACCCCATCAAACGGCCGCCTGGCCTCAACCAACCGAAACATTTACATGGTACTTAACCGAAGAATAAAACCCAAGTAGGGAGAAACCCCTACCTCTCGGAGTTTGAGGAAACTCCCTAAATCTAGTACCAGCCGGCCCTCTCCGTGTAGTTCTCCTTCTGTCCCGAAGACTCCGCCAACTGGCCGTATCGTCTCTGTATTTCTAGAGAGAGAAGTTTCTCCTTCTCTCTAAATTCTAATCAAATCGTCATCGCACCAAAAATTCCCTTTCCACGTTTTTTCTTCTTTCATTTGGAGAAGACAAGTCACTATTCCTATTTTGTCTTCTAGTGACTTAAACAACCTAAATGCCTATTATGTCCCTTCATTTCCCATTTGACATTCGCACTTATCTCGGCCGCCCATTTTATCATTTCTCTACCATGCCACTTATAGCACATGAGTACGTATATATGTGACTTTCGTCAGATCAAAATCGCTTTACAAGACCTAAACCGTGATGCCTCGTAAAACGGCCAACGACGTCTCGAATTCTACGAAATTTACGTGCTAGCCAGGATTTCGAGATGATTCCAACGGTGCAACTGCTTCATCATCTGAGATCTAGAGAATAAATTACGGATTTTAACCCGAATTAACAATTTTATAATCGAAATTACGATTTTCATCTTTTTCCGTAAATCGAATTTTTCAAGGTCTTACATTCTCCCTCCCAAAGAATTTTTGTCCCGAAATTTCGACAATCATATCACCTACATGCATATGCAACGTGCACTCTATCATGCATGTAAACAATCATTTAAATCTTAAACGACTCCAAAACCACGCACCTTATCCCTAAACAAGAAGGATAAAATCGCATCGTGTCCCGCTCCCACGTATTCCTCCACTCCATAGTGCTCCATAGTGCCTCCATAGTAATCTCTCACTAGCCTCACGGTCTTAAGGTCGCAAAACCCGATCACGGCTATCAATGCACACACCGGTCCCTCCTCGAATGTCCCATCCGCGGTCAACCTCAATTTGTCCCCAATCCACCACATGAGCTAGATCTCGGAGTTTATTTCCTGAGCATGGAGACGGAAACACCCTTCTGTGGACACCGACATGTCGGGCCAGAATCCCTAACCGGCAGCACAAGGCCTATCCTTCGTATCTCAAAGGCCTAATGAAATCTTCGGCCGATAGCTTCCCACGCCACCGAACTCCGACCACTTCTGCAAGATCACCTCAAGAAGACGTGATCCCTAACCTCGAACTCTAAGGGTCACGTCGCACATCCGGCATAGCTCTTCTCTCGCCGGCTCAGTCGTGAGAAGACGCCGTCAGATCGCTTCACCTTTCTGAGGTGTCTCTAATCGATCAGACCGTTGATGGAGCTCTTCCCACCTCGTCCAACATAATCTGACCCGCATGGCCTTCCATACAAGGCTCATACGGTGCCATCCGTATACTCTGTCCGATAATCGTTGTTGTAGGCGAATTCCACTAAGGCAATGCTCCTCCCAACTCGCCTCTTACGATCCGTGACGCATGCTCGTAGCATGTCCTCTATCAATTGTGATAAATTCTCTCAGACCGACTGATTCATCGAGGGTGCAACGTTGTACTTATCATTGGCCAGCTCATAGCCTTTTGAAACTCTTCCAAAAGTGTGTCAGAACTGGGTCCCTATCCGACACTATGGATACCGGGTACTCCATGTAGCCTGACTATTCTCGAATGTATAACCTGCATCTCTCCAAAGTTTAAGGTCATCCGCACGGGCTAGAAAATGTGCCTAATTTCGTGAGCCGGTCCACCATCACCCATACCACGCCATGCTTCACAAGGTCCGTGGTGCTGGGTCACAAAGTCCATCGTGATTTTCTGCTCCCACTTCCACTCCTCCGGGCCACCTCCAATGGTCAAGAATCCCGCCGCTTCGTGCTCAAATTTTTAACCTCGTTAACACGTGAGACATCGTCGAACAAAGTCCCCACGTGTCTCTTCAACCCACTCCACAGTAATACCGCGACGAAGATCCCGTACATCTTCGCGCCACCGATGTGCACCGCAACCGAGAGCAAGAAACTCCCGAGAATCTCCTCTCTCAAATCGGGTCAACTGGGAACCACTACCCGCCCCTATATCGGCGACTACCATCTACGTGAACGCCCAGCCCTCACCGTACCTAACCCGCAGACCGGTCCCGATGGACACCATTCCTCGCGCCCCATTGGGACCCAATCAGCCTGCTCACCGTAGACGATGTCCACTAACTCCCAAGGCCCCGAGTCCGCTCACTGCATCGTAACCCAAACTCGTCCCACGCCTCGAAAGCATCCGCCACTCCCAAGAAGCTATACTAGCCAACGCTCCGTGACTTCCGATTGAAAGTGCATCAGCCCACCACATTTGCCTCACCGGGGGTGGTAATGCAAAGTGAAGTCATAATCCTCTAGGAACTCCATCCATCCGCATTGCCCTCATATCGAGGTCCCATCGCAAGGAAAATATACTTCGCTTATATCCGAGCACACTCGAACTCCTCGCCATATAGCAAGTGGCGCTAAATCTCTGCTAAGACACAACGCTAACTCCATGTCGGTGGGGTAATTCCCGCTTGATTCTTCAACCGACGAGAGCCATAAGCTAGCCACCCACTGACTCCGCACCAAAACACATCCCAATCCGGCCTCTGTGCATCACAATACATCAGGTACCCCCGTCTCCCCCTGGGTCCGGACTATCAAGATGGGAGTTGAAGCAACTCCTCTTCAACCCCCCGGGAATGCCTCGCACGGCCAATCCCAATCAAACTTGACCTCCTTCCGGTCAACCTAGTCATAGGTGCCGCTTATCTTGAGAAATCCTCAATGAATCTCCCAATACCCAACCAATCCCAAAGAAACTACGTATCTCAAGACCGACTTCGACCTCCCAACTAACGCCGACCTTCTTCCAGTCGACCGACACTCCCGAGTGTCGACACCACGTCCCAAAAAATCTCACCCCAGTTTAACTCACACTTACTAAACTTAGCGCATAGCCGATGGTCTCTCAACAATCAGAAACGATCCTCAAGCGATACTCATGCCTCCCACTGACCGGGGAGATCAAGACGCTATCCACGGCATCACGATAAACTCGATATAAATAAGGTTGGAATATCCTATGCAAGAGATCCATGAAAACGTCACATTTGCCAATCCAAAGGGCATCACCGCAAACTCAAAGTGCCCATAACGCTGCCTTAAACGCCGGCCTTAGAATATTCGATCCCTAACCTCGCCTGATGGTAACCAAGCAGAAGGTCTATCTCTCGGGAGTAGACTCACTCTCTCCTCTCAACCGATCAAACAAATCACACCCTCGGCAATGGGTACCGATTCTGATCGTAACCCCGTTCAACCGCTCAGAATAATGCACAAATGAAGGGTCTTGTCCTCTTCTTCGCAAAACAACCGGAGCGCCCCATGGTGAAGTGCTCTGGCCTAATGAACCCTCGTCCACCCTATAACTGACTCGAGTTCCCGCAATTTAACCGGTGCCATCTATGCGGAAATACAGAGATGGGGCGAAGTACTGTGGTGTAACTCGACACGAAGTCTACTACCCTCTCGTGAAGGTAAATCCGTAGCTCATTTGGAAAACATCCACATACTGCATACTACCGAGGTAGATCTAAATCAGGGTCTCTCCGCCCCCAGATGCGGCTTGCTAGCCAACCCGTTAACTCCGTCTCCCCGACACTGACTCGTATAATTTTCGGGGCAAAATATCGTTTCGTCTCCCCCGAAATACCACATGAGTACCGGGCCCCGCTGCAGGCGGTAACCTCCCGCGCTCACACCGATAACGAATCTCCGTAAGTCGTCGCCCAATCCATCCTCGTGATGACATCGAACTCGACATGTCCATGATCCTTAAGTCCACTAGTAGAGTCCCCGAGATCTCCAAGCCGCGAACCTCGACATATCATCCCTATTCTCGCCCTAATCCCTGGGAGAACTCACATATAAAGGTCTTCTAAGGTCTCAACTTAAGCCCAACTCGACACAACCGATGCAAAGAATGAATGAATGCAAAGCACAATAATCAAATAACACTTTTGCCCATAGGCGAGATAGCAAAACGCACTCGTGATAACCGGGTCGACTGGCCGACTCAAACTCGCGGTGTGACGGCGCACACGCCCGGACCCTCGATGTCCCCGCCTCGGTGGACCCCGCCCTTCGCCTTACCCATACTCCGGGCCTCTCGGGCCCGCCCGTGAAATGTGGGGTGCCCGTAGCTCCTTCTTGAACCGAGACTCCGGCCCCTCCTCCGCCTGTACCGTGCCGGGTGGAGGAATGCAATCAGATCCTCCGTCCCGCTACCGACCGGGACCCTTGATGTCCCAAACCCTGGGATCCCTGTCTCTAGGTGCAATCCCTCCTCATGTGTCTAGGCTGTTGACAATGGTAGCACCATCCGGTCCCGCCCGACCGGGCAACTCATCCGCCTTGCCCGACCAAGAACTCATTTGTCCCGCCCCGACGGCAATCCTCATCCGTCCCTCGGTCTCGATGGCCGTGACTCTGAGATCCTCGTGAACTAGAGGCTCTCTGCCTCTTCCCTGAATTGGAGGAAGACTGACTGTCCTTCCTCTTGCCACTAACACTCGCATCCCAGTGCTCCGAGCATCCTCTATCTCTCTCTACGGGGTCGTGGCCGGCCCCAACCATGGAATCCATATCCCGTAGGCGAAGTCCTACAATCCTGGCTCGAATGGACAACTTCAGTCCATTCTCGAATCTCCTCACCTTGGCCAGATCGGTGGCCACGTAATCATCAGCAAATCGGGCTAACTCTGTGAATCTAGCCACATAGTCCATCACGCCATCGCCTCGCCAAATCTAGGAACTCCCGAGCTCTCGCATGCCTCGCAACTGAAACTACTTACCCATGAACGCCTCCTAAACTCGCCTCCATGTCATAACCTCTAAGTCTCTAGAAGTCTTTAACCCATCTCCATACCCTGCCTCGCCCTCTAGCTAGAATGCGCCTTGTCCCGATTCTCGTCACCGAGGTGATCTCCATAGCCTCCAAGACGCTCTCTCGGGATCTGTATAAACCAATGGTCCGCACTCATCTAAGTCTCCTCCCCGTGAATGCTCCGAGGGTGAGGCGCCTAATCTCTAGAGGTTACTACAGTGACTCCCCCGACCACCGCCATGCTAGCCCGGGCGATAGCAAATCGCAACACCTATAGCCTCTACAAAGGCCTGCTGATCAAATGCCAGCGGCTGGTCAAATGTCGGTGGTGCCTGACCAGTGCCCTGTGGACGTCCTCTACTAGCCATCTACACAATTAACATGGCAGTTAAATCTCAATACAGTATCTCTAAGGCATAAACACAGCCCCGAGACACTAATCATACACGTACATCAGTGTATACGCAGTCAATTTTTCATTTAAAATATTGTTTTCAACAAAATTTTATTTTCGAAAATTTCCTATGTGAAAATTTTATTTTTTGAAAATTTTGTATAATTTTATTTGATTTTTATTTAATTTAATAAATTTTTTTTTTCCAAATTATTTGTAATGAATCCAAGGTTCATTTAGTGACTCGAAATCGCACAGTCAAACCGGCCGAAAATGTGCCGAGCGCATTCAAGGCACAGCCCCTGGGCCAGCCTCAAGGCGCCCCAAATGCCGCCCAGCCGCCCAAACAGCCAAGGTCCCAAGCCTCCGCGGCGCCCCGCACCTCGGCCGCCTTGCCGCGCTCACTACCGCCCAAGCCGCGCCCGCGCGCCCCAAAGACTCCCTCCCTCGCGCCTACAGCCAGCTTCTCGGCCGCGAGCCCCGCTCAAGGGGTCTCAGCGCCCAACCGCGCGCCCGCTTGGCCCCCATCACGCACCAAGCAGCGCCCAAGATGCCTTAGCCGCTTAGTTCTCCACAAATACAATACAAAATTTTGTATCAGGACCTAAATTTCTCCAGCCAATCCCCTGCAATACAACCCAGGAACTATCAAACTGTATTGCAACAGCTCTTTAATGTTAATCCCTCCTGCAATACAATATCTATTGCAATGTTGACTTCACTTTTTCAGCGTTGTATCGCACACACCTAGCCAACTCCGGTCATTTATTGCAATACACTGATTTTCCTGCAATACAATACAGTGTATTGCAATATGAAAACCCTCAAACCAGCCACAATACAATTTGTATTGCAACATAAAAACCCTTAAACCAGCCAAATTCTTCAAGCCCTTTTTGTTGTAATACACTGAACCTTGCAATACAATTTCACAATATTGTTCGGGTAGTGTACCAAAACGGTTTGGCACTACATTTTTTTCATTATTCATTTCCCTTAGTTCCAACTAATGAAAATTCCAAAAAAATTTTGGCTTATACATATTTTTGTTTTCATTTTCTTAACACCCAAATAAATTTATAAAAATTTATTTTTCTTCATTTTTCTTTCTCGCTTTACACCATATAAAACCTTAGAAAATTATTTTTCTCCTAATAGACCAAATAAATTTATGAACTTTATTTTCTTCATTTTCTTTTTCCAGTTTTACTCACTGTAAAACCAAAAATTTTCTCCACCTCATCTTGTTTTCATTTTTTTTTTTCATTTCTCCCAACTACTGGAAGACACCAAAAAATATATACCTATAAATTTTTTTTTTTTTTAATTCTGGAAAATGGTCTAGAATTTCCTCAAAGTCTCCTATATATAACACTAACCCTAGTGTTCCACCTCAAATTACTTAAAATTTGATTTCATTTCTCAATAAACCAAATAAATTTCTAAAAATTTATTTCTTTTATTTTATACTTCCAGTTTACACACTGTAAACTCCAAAATTTGTTTTCCAACACCTATGTGCTATTTGCCTAAGCAAATATTCATTCACATCATACATACAACATGCATACACACCATCATACAATAATTCATCAAATCACACAAAACACATCAACACATGCATGTAGTGTCCTAGTTTTGCCCCGTGATTTCCTAGGTAATCTCATACCTAAACCGAACATCGAACCACACCTAGTGGTGATGCTCTCACTCAACTATGGCCTAAGCCAAAATCCTCAATCTATAGGTTTCCATATACCTATACTCCACATCAAACCACCTAGAGGTGATGGATACCCAAACCAAAGCTCCCTAGGTATTCGTATACCTAAGCTCTGATACCAAGTCAGGATTTTATTCTCGGGTCCGTTGACTGTTCACAACTACGTGAATACAAGTGGATGTGTCTGCCACCCAATCCGCCACTTCGAAAAATCGGCAGTCTCCTTGTACGGGGAGCTCACCCAAATAAAACACCTCCATGAAACCCGTCCCAAGCAAATTCAATATAATCACAATGATACAAATATGGATAAAAACGACCTCTCAGCCAATACTAATATCCATAAAACATACCAACTATATCCACAGTTCTAAGAGTTCAACATTTTTACTCTTATACAACATATATTAAAATACACGAATTCTAATACATGTAAACATCAGAAGAACCCTCAAAGCCACACTCCGGCTTTCTTCTAAATCTCGACTGCCTGAGATCTAGGCTCATCTCCTCGCACGCTCCCCCGTACCGAAATAATATCCTCGACAGGTGAGCTAATGCTCGCAGTGGAATCGCCCTGCGGGGCTACTCTCCACCTGGGCTGCAGTCAAGAATGTCTGGGGTATCAAATACACATTCAAGCAAATGCATGATCCTACGGAATGTCTACGTGACCAACTCGCATCCCGAGTCCTCACCGATCGCCCCCACACTCGCCTGCCTCGTATGAAAATTCTTATATTCATTTGTTTGTTAGTGGATCTACCTCCGATGTGTAGATATCAATTGGGCCGCCTCCGACGATTGATATTATTTATGGATTCACCGATATATCAACTGGGTCGCCTCCACGATTGATATTTTTGGCTTTAGACAACCCGATACATTTTAGACAACCCGAACCATTTTCTAGACTCATCTCATGCACTCACTCCTATAGTCCTATGGGTGTTCCAAAGGCATATGGAATGCATGTATGTCGGCCCAATACAGCCTTAATTCAAATGTAAATATATAAACATGCATATATTTACAAACAATCAATTCACACAACAATCATGTCATGTGTAAATTCTCATTTCATACATCAAAATTAGTTCACTTGGGCTAATAATCATACACGAGTAATTCAATTTAAATCACTGACCAACACATATTTTCACAAAATTATTTTAGATCAGTCAAGCTGTGAACAAGAAACCCTAGGTTACCGTCTTTCAAAGCACACCATCTGCTCACTAAATGAACCCGGGTTTCACGGTCATTTCCGACCTTAAACAAACCAATACATGATTTATAGAACACTTCATCACACATTTAACCCAAATCGTAACACCGATACGGCCGCTCGTGGGTCTCAAATCCAAGCATTTCGATTCCGTTTGGAACCGATCAAACTACTGCTCAAGGCCTCAACTAACCTAAACATTTACATGGTACTTAACCGAAGAATAAAACCCAAGTAGGGAAAAACCCCTACCTCTCGGAGTTTGAGGAAACTCCCTAAATCTGGTACCCACGCGAAGCCCTCTCCGCGTAGAGCAGTTCTCCTTCTTGTCCCGAAGACTGCTGACGGTCGGATCGTCCGTATTTCTAGAGAGAAGTTGCTCCTTCTCTCTCTAAATTCTAATCAAATCGGCTACTGCACCAAAAATTCCCTTCTCCCACGTTTTTCTCTTATTTTCATTTGGAGAAGACAAGTCACTATTCCTATTTTGTCTTCTAGTGACTTAACAAATCCCAAAATGCCTATTATGTCCCTTCATTTCCCGCTTTGACATTCGACACCGTCCTCGGCCGTCCATTTTCATACTTTCTACTCATGCCACTTATGGCACATGAGTACGTGTTATGCGTGACTTTCGTCAGATCGAAAATCGCTTTACCTAAGATCTAAATCATCATGATGCCTCGTAAAACATGCCAACTCCGACTGTCTCGGAATTCTACGAAATTTTACGTGTTAGCTAGATTTCACGAGACGATTCCAACGGTGCAATCCGTTTCATCATCCGAGATCTAGAGAATAAATTACGGATTTTTAACCGAAATTAACAATTTTATAATCGAAATTACGATTTTGCCCTTCCGTAAATTGAATTTCTGGTCTTACACATTCCTATTATATCTTTTTGAAAATGCTTATCTTGAACTCATCCTCACCAAAAATGTTTTTTTATGTTCTTCAAAATCTTGGGAAGTCATCCATGCATTTAGCATGAAAGAAGGTTTGTTTTTTACTATTTTTGTTTTTTGTTTCTTTGGGGGCCAAAAATATCATCTTATACGTAGATGTAAAAATATGAAAATTTAGCAATTTTGAATAAACAAGATGAAACAAATAATTTAAGATTTTCAATTCAAGATGAACGAAGTTTACTATACCATGCATCAAAGAAAAACTCACATATTAGTTCGTGGATAATATAAACATAGAATAAGAGTCAATTAAAATCGATTTAATGAGGATTAGTTTTTACCAACACAAGCTGATTCCTCATCTTAAACCAAAATTCAATATCTGCTTGAAAATTTTTCATTTCCCCTTTTCTAGCACCGCATAGATTTTTTTTTTTAACGATTATAATAATAATAGTAATAACGAAAAATAAAATAAAAGATTAAGTATAACATAATGGGTCCAAAAGGGCCTAAAGTCTGCTTAGAATTGGAGGAATGACAGAGTCCAACCCATTATAAACTGATGAAGAGACCCACTTGTCTCTGCCTGGTTTGGTCCATTTCCACTCACCCATGGTTGAAGCCAGGCAACCCACTTACAATGTTGACCATAAAAATGCAGGATCCAAGAACGCTCAAAAGCTTTTCTATTTAACAATCGGGTTGACTCCATAAATGGGAGGACGCCATGTGGCAGATTCTAGAGGCAGTACCCAATCGTTACGGTGGAATGTAACAACAATACTATTTATATATATTATAAGATTTCTTAGAAATGTATATTACAAAAGCAACGGTTTTAAAAATTATTCAAAAAAATTTAAGATATAAAAAGGTTTTACTTTTATCTCAAATTTTAAAATATCTAAAAGATATATAATTTTGAAGACATATGATATGATTTTACTTTTTGAACGATATGTTACAGGAACTATATCTAAACATGCAAAAACTTCAAAAATGAAAGACAAATACAAAATTTGTTCGACTCCACTCCAAGTATCTTTCCCGTGTGAGTAAGGAAGAGACAGATTGAGTTAAAGATTGAGATAAGTGTTTAGTCCTTTCAAGTTTTTGCTGGGATATTGCTCCTCTGCTGAGTTCTTCCATTCAGCATCTTAACTTTGGCTCTTGGCATTATGAATTGTATTTTGATCTGCTGCCAATCCATTGGCATATATAAGACCAATCCCACACTTTTCCACCTTGACCGAAGTCCCACGAAAGAAATGAAGCCTTCAACAATCTATAGTTATTTGAATGATACATTCTCACAGCTAACCTTTAGGATAATAAGTCATCCACACTTTATCCGACACGCCACTCTTATTATTGTAGCATCCGCAAAGTGAGTCCAAAAAAGAGATCATCCACAATTCGAATTGCTCATCATCAAGGAAACTCGCCCCACATTTTAAACTACAAGGAGATGGATACTCTCACCCTCTCACCCTCTCGGTTTCTCCTCAATTAATCCATTGAATGGAACGTGAAAGGAGAACAAGGAAAATCCAAGTAAATCATTATCCTCGCACCAATTGAGAGAAGTTGTATCATATTTCGTTTCCCATACTTTGATGCCTTATCCAAATTCCTCGGATCTCCGCTTACTTCCATCAATGAAAGACTAATCCTCTTGCCATCATATAAAGAACCTGAAATTAAATAGGATTAGATGAACCAACCCACGCTCAAAACCCCGCACCAAAGTAACATGCATGTAAGTCTCATGTCTATAATTAAGATCAAGTTCTATTTATGTAGCAAAAATTGTACCTGAATATCCGATTTCAAGTACTAAGGAGAGAGCGAATAATTTGTCCGCCTCTCGCAGCGCAACAAATATGGACAATCGTGTGCATCAATTTCTCGTATACTTGATGGAAGCTCTGGAATTTTTAGAATCCACTTGCAGTGATTCATTTTAAGAATTCTGAGCTTAGAAAGTTTACTGATGTTTGGAGGTATCTTACAAAAATTGTTCCCACTTAGATTTAACACGTGCAGTGACGGTAGATGGAAAGCTTCAATGGTGATTCCTCCTTCCTTCAAAGTTACAATAACTTAAATCTAATTCTTCCAACCAAGATAAAACCGCAACCATTCCAGAAGGATAATCCTCTCCACATTTGATCATCCTCCCAAGGTGATTCTCTTCGATCGCTCGTGTCAGGCTCCCACGTGCTGTATGAACTCGTAGTTTTAGGTTATCATGATAACGACTCGCAGACTGGAGGAAATAATTTGTAATGGGAAAGCCCCATCACTTCGAGTCTCAAATGGCAATTTCAATTAATATCGAATTATAGAACTCCTCAAGATAATCGAAGTTTGTAGAGTTTTGCGCTTATGGATATGGAGAATTTTGGAGAGATCTCAAATTACAAATGCTATCTGAAGACTCTTAAGGTTTTCACAACGCCGCCAAATCCAAATACTCGAATCCCTTTAAATGCTCAATTGACCATGGTAAACTTTATAATTGCTCTATCTAAATAAAGCTCTTTAATTTTCCATCACCTCCATAATTTCTCGGAAAACTCTCAAGTTTTGAACATCTACTGCAGAACAAAGAGTTTTAAGACATTTCACTTGTAGATGCCTCTTGAAGATCCCTAAGCTGGGCAACCTATCCAATTCAAACAAAATAACTAAATTAATAATCGCAAATAAATTGCTCAATAAATGACTCGACCTTAATCAAATTTCACTACCTTGACAATAAGTATCTCCCAAGTTTGGCATATTTGAGCAAATTGAATTTCAAAAGATCTAACTAATAATCGATATTTAAGACCTTTAAGTTTTCAAAACCTCAGAACAAAATAAAGTTTGTATTCGTAAACAAGGACATAAACGCATAAAGCTTAAATATAGTACTCAAATTAGTAATTGTACCTATTATCACATAAGCTTCTTTTTAATACAACTACTTTGCAAGTCGAAGTTCAACTAGGTTCTCTACGGAAAACTTGATGGCAAGGATTTGTGTATCCATCCCAATGGAGATATCTTAACTTGTAGGGAAGGAAATCTAAAGCTCCAAAAGAAGGGTGCCCTTAAGAATGTGCATTATCTTTGCACATTTCACCATCGGAAGTCATATATGTAGCATCTGATGGATTTTTTGTTACCCAAGTCTCTTCATTGATTCAAAAGCCTTGGTAGAGAATTCAATTTGTTTCTATTATTAGACAGTCTAGGATAACCTCTAATTTCTTCTCTGTCTCTAAAAGACAAAAGTCAGTGGAATAATTGAGACAAGATTTGGACTAATTAATAAGATATTAAAAACACGTATGAGTTATATAACACTTACAAGATTTCTCACAACACATGATAGACATCCTCATCCTTCCCATAGCCCTGTCCTCCCGTGTTCTTTCAAGCATTGTTTACTTAATCCATTTCCAACCCATATGTTGTAACAAACCATGCATATCCACCATCGCTTGAGATAGTTAAGACCTTTATCAACAAGAACTTAATTCCACTTCCCGCATAGAAATCGCGTCTTACTCCAAAATTCTGAAACAAAAAATTCGTCTTTCCCCTTAAAAAAACATGCTATATCTAGAAATATGTCCTTCTCCATATCATCTAGTCCATCAAAACTTATTTTAAGGACACTTTCAATTTCCATAGGAAGTTTTTTTTCTAGTTTACGTAATGAACTTTCCCATTCAGGTACTGTCTTGCTATAAAGAAAGACACCTAAAACTTTGAGTGCTAATGGAAGCCCTTTAGCATATCCTATAGCATGATTCAAGAGATTCTGTACCGCCATCCTCAAGAGAACTTTCTAAAGGCATACCGACTAAAAGCCTAACAAAGTCTTTATAATTTAACTCCTTAGCTTCATATGTTTCATCCACTCCATGAACATCTAGCGTATGTTTATCTCCTCGGGTTGTTATTATAATTCTAAATTTCGATAAAACCAATCACGCTCTAACTATGACTTAATCGGGCATAAACTATCTACATTATCAACAACTATTAGAACTCCTTTGCTGTAGTCTCATTCTTTATATTTCATTGATTCCTTCATCAATATTATGAAATTTCATCTCTCTTCCTTTAAGGATATCATTAAGAAGTTTTGTTGTAATGAAGTAGACTAGAAATTAATTTTGCCTCTCTTATATTCTCAAGAAAGCACTAACCATCAAATTGGTATGAGATACTATTACAAATAGCTTCTGCAATGATAGTCTTACCAATGCCACCAATACCGTAGATCCCAATCATGCGAACTTCCTTCAACTTAAATGTTTATAAGGATTTAAGTTTCATCCAAATTAAAATCCATCTCCAACAATGTTCCTACCCACATGTAGAATCTGTGCAATTCAATCGCTTACGAATGTCATTAGCAATTCTTTCTTAACAAATGACATGATTCATACCTCAATATTATGTACAATGTATATGTTAATTTGAGCCACAAAAGGAAAAATAGCTAAAGTGTTAATTGTTCATAAAGTTAAATAGAGAAAAAATCAATATAAATTTAAAATATAAAATGGTATGATTAAATTATAAATCGAGGTATACATCATCAAGCATGCATATTATAAATTAAAAGTAAATAGGAAAGTTAAAATATGATATGTGTTAATTTATGTTACCTAACTATTTCAAAGGTTCACAGAACCACACGCTCTTATTTAAAGCTACCCGCTTCTCTCCATGTCTCCCAATCTAGATGCATTTTTATTATTTTATTGTTTGAACTCTCGCTTTCTACTGGGCTTTTCAAAAAATGTTATTGTGCATGATTGCGTTTCCAATTTTATTTGTCTCAACAATTATATCAACCTAACAATTACAAAGCAGGTGCCTTTTAAGTACATGTTACCTAATCTTGCATAATGAGGGTGAGTATAACTAAGAGGGAAGTTGACAGTTAGTTCATTTATTATGAAACTAGAATTAAGGTTAGAAAGACAAAGATCTTCCTAGAATAATACATTTATGTGGGCCTAAAAGATTAAGTTTAATGTATCATCCAACTAAATTAAGAATTAGATACTTAATTGAATAGAATTAGAGTTGAGACATCAAAACAGTAAAAAAATCAAAATTGAAACACCATTTATGTAATTAGTCCAATAATTAATGCGTAGGTTTAGTGCATATTCTCTCAAGGTTGAGAACTGCACTCTAGACAATCCAATAGACTTTAGTCACAGACTCTATGGGAAATAAGTATACTCACATGGTTCCATTTTATGATAAAGACAAATCATTCCGTTAATTATGAGGGAGTAATACAACAATTTTTTAGGAAACTTATCAACTTGTAAAGAACACATGAGCCGAATCATTTATAATATAAAGAAGGGAAAATTGATAGAAATAATCCCAACTTTCACTTTTCTTCTTTAAATAGTCTCACATTATTATCAACTGTGAATAATCCCAAATTTATGTTGTGTCTTCCCTAAATGGTCCTAAGAGATATAAAACGTTGCTAAGCAAGTTTCTAAAAATTTCATGTGTCATTCTCTGACTGGCCCCAAATTTTTTAAAAAATTCGGGCTGATCCCCACCCCTTCCTCTCCTTTGCCACATGTCACATCTAATTTGGCCTCTAATTTTATTTTCAAAAGCGCTTTATCCCCACCCACTCTCTCCACCTTGACCTCCGCCTTGACCTCTCTTCGTTTAAAACCTTCATCCTCTTCATGTACCTCAAGTCCAAGAAATCGAGCGCAAATGGAGTCTCTATGTCAAGTAAACCCCGTCGCCAAGAACAATCTATCAAGCATCTTCTTGAACTCCTCCGACATCACGATCGAGGAAACAATATACAACGGAAGCTTGGATCATGATTGAACAAGATGTGATAAACCAATGTCATCATCCTTAGGGTTTACTAACCTCTTGGTGCGGAACCTTCCAAGTTATTCTAGTCAGCAAAGAGACCGTATGCGCCTAATTTCTAGGAGAGCAGAGTAGAGAACACATGCGTATGTGTGTAAAGGCCCTAGGGAGAATGTGTGAAAGTCATAGGGAGAGTGGTCTATTTATAGACCCCAAAGCTAACTTTATAGGGTTATCATTCAGCAAGCAAACTACCCTTGCCTCTATCAAGTAATAGTAACCAAACTCTCAGCTTTACAAGGTTTCGCTCTTAAACACTATTACTTAATGGGCTCTATCACTAATTAGGATAGTTTGGGGGATCTAACGACCCATTATTAATTTTTTGGCTCTTTGATCAACGACTCGCATTGTTTCTAAGAGCATAAATCCAAAAGAGTTCGCCTTTTAAGATTCTCTGTAGATCTCTAGCCTACTCAGAGGGAAGTGAGGAGGGATTTGGTTTCTACGCGGATGTATTTGTAGGATTCGAGGCATCTGGCGGTGAAGAGCTCCATCAGGCATATCTTAGGGGATTGCCGCCAGTACGGGTTGTAGGGGGACCAAGTGATGTCAAAGTGCTCATAGGTGGTGTATTTTCCAATGGTTTTAGGGCGTGCTTAGCCATGGCGTGAAAGCCGACGACGTACTGGGGGAAGGAGTCGGGCGGGAGATGCATGGACGGGGTCATACTTTCGGGGAGAGCTTCTGTGGGAGAGAGCGTGGGGAGTCTCCGACAATGGGCCTGAGGAAGCATTGAGCCCAGGGCGCGCAGGTGGGTCGAGAGAGGAGAGAAGCCGCCGTTGTCGCTAGCCATGGTAATTGTTAATATCACTTGCAAGTTACTAGTTTGTTTCTATAGTAATGGTGGACCTCTCCCTCTCCTTTATTTAACAGCAATCTTCACACTATTTCCCAACCAATTAATACTTACTTTTTGGTTTTGAAAAGCTTTCTCTTCTCCACCCTCCATACAATTGAAAAGCTTCCAAACTCAAGTGCAGCTGATGGTGCTACACCTGCATCTCACGCCTAGCCAACCCTTACATACCGCATAACTCAACTAGATGCATCAAGTCACACTTATCGCATGACTCTAGTCTCGAGTAGTTTAGAATCTTCTTCCTTACTATAAATATGTACCATCATCTTCTTTAATATAATGAAAAATATATGTAGACCTTTATTTCTTTCAAACTTGCCTAATCTTCAACATATTTTAACATGGTATCGTGAGCTCCAAGAAGCAATCCATGGCTTCAATGCATCTTCTACTTCCTCCTCCTCCCCGTCTAACACCTCCAACACGTAAGTCATCCTCCTACTCCGTTGCCCAATCATCTTGCCACCGGATTGTTCGACCATATTTTATGGAAATCTGCTATTCCCACTCTAGCATGTGTACTGATTCCATTCTCTCGCACTAGAACTAAACCAAAACAAATTTTCATCGACACGACTCTTCCATCACACGCCTTGTTCATATCTCACTAAATCAAGAATTTCTTCACCGGAATCGATTAAAACCAATTTCTTCTTAGTCATTTCTTTCTTCAATTCAAAATATGTTGGGTCATCCGATTGACCTACAACGCCTTCAAGTTTGGAAAATCCACGACAACTATTCCCTCTACCAAATCCAAAGCATGTTTCCTACATATTCGATTTCTTCATCAAACCACCAAAAAAGGTTCCATGCTAATTGAAGATTATGTCCTCAAAATGATATCATTTGCACATGAACTGACGAGTGCTAGACAACTAATTTCTATGATGAATTGGTGCTATATATATGTTGGAGAAGTGCTCTAAATACAATCAGTACCCTTAGCACTTAATGTAAGTACTACATTGTTTAATCTGGAAGGCTTTTTCGCACTACGTTCATTGAATCGATATAGATCTTTAATCGAATTAATGAAGTCCATGATACATAACATATCATGAAGGAAATCATGATGAGATCATGATAATAAGATTCCTATCATGTGCTAAGAGTAGCTAAATACATCGGAGACTTGCCATGAGATAATCATATGGATTATATATTTAAATATAGATGATAGTCCTAATACAGCAACGGCAAGTATCCTAGACTTGAGGTGCTCAAGGATATCGTGAATGTTGATTTTGTACTTTGACTTCATTCCTTGTTACCTTCTAGAGGTCGGTTATAGTGTGATGATTGGGTACAGCTTAAGGTATTCAAAGGTAATTGAGTAGCCTACAAAGGATTCGCCACACCCAATAGAGGAAGAGTATACCTATGGCCTCTTGTCAGAATCATTACTCGGAAATCTCTAACCATAGTGGAAATCCCATAGAGTGTCTTCAGAAGCATAACTGATGAGTAATGAGTCCAAGGACAAGATCTAATATCACTTGGGCAAGATGTGGCGTAGATAGTCTAGTACTAACACATTGTCCATGCTTCAACCTGGTTATAGAATGGTGTGAAATGACGAATCAAGGAATATTTGTTTATGGAAGGGTTTGTAGGTAGACTACTGACTCTCCGGTCAATTGGGGGTCCTGATGTGTTGCTAGATACCGCTCATGACTTGCTTAATTCAATGGTTTAATAAAGTGGCCAACATAACCGGGAACCTAATGGGTCACACACTTAGAAGATGGAGACTTGATATAAAATGGACTTAGATGTGATCCAATTATGAGCTTACTTCACATTAGGGGTTATAACTAGCTTCCTGGATTTGGAAGAACTTTACACTAAGAGGACCTTATTTAGAGAGGGATAGAAAAAGCTTGCCTAATGGGCTTAAGGCCCATGATGAGCATGCTACCACATGGAGATGCATGTAACATATTCCATCTTCAAGAGGGATTTTCCCTTTCTTCGAAGTAGTGGGGTGGGTTTCTCCTTATAAATATGTGGTGATGGGAGAACCCTAACCCTAATGGTTGATGTAACACCCTAAAATATACCCTAGCAGTTTTATAACATGTTAAGGGTATAAAATAAGTTAAAATTGTATTTTTTCGGAATTTATATTGCTAAGAACAAAAAATGATAAAACCAGAATTAATACAAGAGTCAAGGGTAAAATAGTAAAATGTCACATTAAAGACTTAAGGGTTATAAGAGAATAAGTTTATATACCATTGTAGATTATTTAATAAGTAAAAGTGTAAATGAAAGAGAGAGAAAGAACTTTATTGCAAAAGAAATGGAAAACTTAATAAAATGACAAGTCAAATATGGCCCCATGAAAGAATAATAGATAAGACCAACCCTATCTTGTAAAGGAACATTCTCCTCTCGGCTCTGAGAGCTTAGGTTACGCTGAGAAAAGAAGAGAAGAGCTCTGATTTTGCTTCATGTGATTAAGGATTTTGGTGATCAAGAAGAAGAAGGAAGAAGAAAGAAGAGAAAAGAAAAGATTAAGGTAAGGAAAATCCAAATCTAAAACCCTTTTGAAGAAGCTCATTTGGGGAAACCCTAACTTTGCATAATAATGATGGTTGGCTAGTCTTAGCTAAGCTTATATGGTTGTTCGAGATGGTCAGGGTCCTCACCGAGAAATGCCTGTGTATAGAAATGTTGTGGTTTAGAGATGTCAAGCTAAAATTTTCCAAAACCTAATGCTTTTGTTTTTCCTTCTTTGGTTATCACTCATCAAAATTGAGTGATTCAAATTTCTGGGTAAATTAAAATACTAGGAAAACAAATCTCCTTGAAATAAGTGTATTCAAATATGGACCCCATTGGACCCAGAAAATTTGTCAAAGTGAAGCCTGCTTTCAGCAATTTCGACATCCGTTTGGTATAGCTTTAGTGTTTAGGCCATAACTTGGCCATCACTTGTCCAAATTGAGTGATTCAAATTTCTAGATAAACTATACTTCTAGGAGAACAAATCTTCTTGAAGTAAGTGTATTCAAATTTGGACCCCATTGGACCCAAAATTTCGAAGAAGCTCATCGCGCTTCTCGGTCTATTTGGGTGCCAACTTTTAGTTGCTTTGGGCTAACTCGTCAATAATCATCCAACTTTAGTGATTCAAATTTCAGGGTAAACTAGACTTCTAGGAGAACAAATCTCCTTGAAATAAATGTATTCAAAGTTGGACTCCATTATACCTAGAAATTTGTCTAAATGGAACCCTATTTGTAGGAAATATTTTGGTATAAAAAGTTTCAAGTGAATAAATGAAATTGTAAAAGAATTATAAAAGGATTGCTATCCGAATCTATGATTACATGAATAAATACGAGCAATATCGAGAATACAGATCATATAGGTTATGATAAAAGTAATGCTTATAGTATATGTATAAAGAAATACTGTCTGAAAGTATCTCATGTGAATACATGTGATTGACATTATCCATGTATATGAGATGTGCATAGCTTGAACACGAATAAAAATTTAATAAGATTGATTGTCTGCATATGTCCTCGAGTAGATGGATAGGTAGGCATGCCTATTAGGGATTACATAATTATATAGTTATCTGCTTAGGTCATTACAAAGAAATTCGTCGGGGTCAACATGCAGAGGATCACTGTCTCGTACGCTGATAAGACTTCGTACATACAATTTTTATACCCGATCCACTTTTGGAATATGCAGCAAGACACACAAGATGAAATAAATGATTGAAATGGTTATAAGAACCATGTAACATGAAAACAATGATTGAATTGAAAATGTGATGAGCTACAATAATATAAAAAGTACTATGTATTATGAGAATGAATGTGAGAACTCTAATAAATGACATAATGCAAGTAAAAGTTTGATATATGAACAACTAATGTGCAAATAGGAATTGTGTTAATTGTATATTGTCATTGAGGACTACCACAAGTGGTCATATATGTTATATGCTCTTACTAAGCTATAAGCTTAGCACGTGTTTCATCCGTGTAGGTACTGAAGAGAACATCACAGCCATATGGCACACAGCAGGGCCAACACAGCAATAGGAGTCAACATCTATAGGTTGCTACCTCTGATTTTGATTATGTACATGTAAAGTTTTTTTTTCATAATATGATTCAGATATGTATGCTTCAATGGGACTAAGATATTTGTACAGATAATATGAATACCCACATGTATGATATTGTTGGGTAAGTTTTATTTCCTCAAGGATTAAGTTTAAGTTATATCTCCTCAAACATTCGGGTTATATTTCCCCTCAAATGGGCCCACTCAATGTCAGAATCTGTAAAGGAGTTTCAATCCTATGTCGCGTTCCTTCTTCCGCCTAGGCTGGGTCAGCAAAGACAGCTGGGATGACCAAACCCATCTCCTCTTTAGATTTGGAGAGGCGTGTGTTTTCTTTCTCTGCTCTTGAAAAGAAACCAAGAAGAAGGAGAAGGTCGAGAGACCTTCATCCCTCATTGAAACCAAGCTTGGCTAGCACTGAGCTTGTTTTCAACTCAGTCTCCTTAAAGGTTCTTGGGTCTCGTCTTCGTGTGGATACCGTTAAAGACGAACCAAGGACGTGGTTCATTTCTAGTCAAGCTGCAAACACCCTCCAAGAGTAGATCCACAAAGGTATATCATCTTTGAACTCTTGGTCTTTGTTTTAGTTCCGTTTCTACGAAACTATGATGGTCCAAATGGGTGGATTCCGATTTTTTGTTATTTCCATCGGTAACAAAGGCCCTTGCACTCTAGGAACTTCTACAAGGGCATCGTGAGCTTACTTAGGCTCATCAAATCAAATCTTCACGAAGCTTTCTTAGCTTTTGGTACCTATGTTTTCAAAGGTTCAAAATTGAGATTTTTGGTGTGAAAAGTATAGATCCAATGTTATTCTTCATGGAACTGGTCACAGGGCGATCAAGATGGTTATTAGCAAGGAGAAACGGCTCTGATGAGAGACAAAAGTACCCAAAGTCTCTGATTTTTACATGCTCGTAGTCAGAGAACACAAGAACGCCGCGACGCTCGCTCCCAACGCCGCGGACACGTACAACGCCGTGATGTGCCAACATCGCGACGTGAGGACTTTTACATAAGTGGGGTTTTGAACTCGTGAACGCCATGACGAGCAACAGCGACGCATCACGCCGCTAAGAAAGGCGCTACTGGTGCCTTGTTTGTTTCTTTCTCTTATGGTCAAACCACCTTGGAACACACTACTCTAGTATGTCTGAAATATAATGTGCAAGTTAAAATCGAACTGCTCAAATTCTTTAAAATTTCTAGAATCATGGACTCAAAAACGATGTTGAAATTACTTCCACGAGAACTTTTGACATAAATGCTCTTTGCAAATCTCGGTTCAAGGAGTGAATCGTAGATTATGGTTCATGGAGTCAACAAATTGGAAATTTAAAACTTGAATCGATTTCCTTTATAATTCAAGGAGTTGAATCGCTTAAAGATTTGAGAGTTGAATTCCGCTTGTGATTCAAGAATTGAATCAGTTCATAGTCTGGTTGAAGAATCGCTAAGTTCAAGTGTTGAACAAACAAAAATTGATCATTTTTCAAGTGTCAAAACCTTTCATGTGCTTTGAAATCATTATGCCATTATCTTTAATCTCATGGATTGCATTAGAGAAATGCAAGTTTATGCGTATGTTGGCAGCCGATGGATGATTATGGACTTTGCCTAATGGTGATTGAGCATATTGCATTTTATTATTATTTCTTTTTCGTAAATAGTGGTTTCGCGTGTCCCCCGCTCTTTCTATTTTCGATGTAGTTCTCTTCTCATCTAAATCCCCTTCAAATTGTGAATTGGAGGTTCTTTGAATGTGTATGTAATTAGATTACTATAGGATTAGGATTTTCAGTTGATGGAGATATAAAAGAGAAAGGAGTGTGGAGGAGGATCCAAGAAAGAAGACCTTGAAATGTAAATGATTTAATTTCTGCCGGGTTGTAATAATTCATGCAATGCTCCTGTGCTCGACTTAGCCAATCCCATTCGCTCATGGAATTGATTTTAGAATGTCCATAAATCATGCCATATAGTTAGAGTAACTATCTTTATAATTTCATGAGGTAGATGGATTAAGCATGCTAATGAAATGATGAGACTTATCTAAAGAAACCCTCAATTATTAACATATTAAGGCTAACGCCTTCCACAATATCAAGGCGGAACCGGAATTCTTCTAGAATCGGGCGTTGTCGGGTAAACCAAGCCTTCCATACTCTGGGACATGTTCTATCCATGGAAATGAGTTTTCCTGATTAGTGGGTTGACTTAACTAGACTCATTAGCTTGTTAGGCAAAGCCAAGGTTAATGTTTGATAGAGACACAATTGGGTTAATTTACATAAGATGTACACGTATCATGAGCTAATAGCCCAATGATAGTGCACAAATCAACAAGTTGATAGCACTGGATTCGATAGTTGCATCGGGTTGCAATTGGTATAAGATACCTACCTATTGATCCAAGATGGCTTGATAGGTTAACCTAAGGTCACCCCTAGTGATATTGATTTGTTACACTGCATACGATCGCAATTGTATGACAAGATATTCTACCTTTAACTAAGATGGCTTGTTGGGCAAACCTGGGTCATTCTTGTGAGATTTGATATCGACTCACTAAGAGAACCTCCATATAGGTTCTCTCGATCAATAGTTGGTCATATGGATTCGTAAATAACATGCTGGAGCCATAATGTAAATTATCAGTCGTAAATAATTATGCATTTTTAAGTACAATCTAACATGATCTCTTTACATCTAGGTTGATAGAATCAAACCATGTCATCACTAATGAACTCTAAGGAACAATATCGATGTCAATAAGTTAATCGATGCCAACTTCATGGATCATTAAGGAACTTGAGAATTGTTCCCAAGGGAAAAAGAATAGCTTATGTCCTGATGGCCCACTTCAATCCCCTAACAAGTAATGCATTTGATGAAGATCATAATGCATATCATAAGCACTTGAATGACAATGTGATTGCCACATGTATCATGTTAGCATCTATGTCACCAGTGCTTCAGAAGCAACATGAGGCTATGATAGCTCATGCCATTGTCATTCATATGAAGAAGTTGTTTCATGAGCAGGCGAGATCCAAAAGGTTCGAGTCTCAAAAACATATTTGGCCAAGGATGTAAGAGGGGATAATATGTACAAAGGTAGTATATGCATTGGAAGATGAATGGATATATTGTAAGGTTGGATCAGCTCGGTTTTGCTATGGACAATGAATTAAGTATAGACTTAATTCTGGTTGGTTTACTTGATAGTTTTGCACATTTTGTGCTCAACTACAAGATGAAAAATAAAAAGACCACCATACCTGAGCTAATCAACTTGCTTAAAACAAGTAATCCAATCTTGGAAAAGGAAGGTAAATCGTGATGCTTAGAATTCTTCCGGTTCTATGAAGAGTTCTAAGAACAAGAAAGAGAAACTACCAAGCAAAAGGGAGGTGCTTTCATGAGACTTCCCTCAAAGGGTACTTCGTCTCCATTGTGGCAAAGATGGCCATTGGAGGAGAAATTACAAGGCCTACATGGAGTCGAAGAAGAAGGTGGCATGTGATGCACCAACACCTTCAGGTATTTATGTCATTGAAGTTAATATTGTTTCTCATGGAAACCTTCGGATATTGGATACCGGTTGTGGCTCACACATATGCAATGATATGTAGGGCCTTAGGAATAATAGGAAGCTCGCAAAGAGAGAGTCCGATCTTCGAGTTGGCAATGGTGCAAGAGTCAGTAGCTTGTCAAGTATCGGGACTTATGTTTCAACCTCCATAAGAGACTTTGTTTGAATTTGGATGATTGTTTTCGTAGCTACCTTTTAACAAAGAACATCTCAAGCTTCCCGTTTGAACAAGGTGCTGGTATCATTTAAAAATATTGTGACAATTATTGTTACATTATGTTAAATAGATGTCTTTTATGCCGGTGGTAATTTTTAAGCAATGGGATTTCATATTGATATGTCAAATCCAATTCTAAATGCTAATATAATAAAAGACAAAAGTGAGATAATTTTAAATCATCGATTTTATGGCATTAAGCTCTGCCTTGGCCATATAAGTGAGAAGTATGACTAAGCTATACAAGAGTGGTAGCTCGGGGGTCATTTGATTATGAATCATTCGACATGTGAATCATGCTTGTTAGGCAAGACGACTCAAGTTATTCTTAAAGGAAAGGGTGAACGAACAGTGGACCATTAGACCAAAATAAATATTGATGGTCCCATGTCCGTGCATGCCAAAGGTGGTTTACTACCATAACCTTTATCGATGACTATTCACATACATGCCTACTTCAGATCTTATGAGGCATGTTTGAGTTCTTTGAAGTTCAAAGAACTCAGAAATGAGGTAGAGAAACAACTTAGGAGAAGTATTAAATAACTTAGATCGGATCTAGGTGATGAATACTTAAGCTAAGGGTTTCTGGATTATCTTAGGAACAATGGGATTTTGTCCTAATGGACTCCACTCATACGCCACAAACACAATGGTGTGGCTGAGAAGAGAAACCGAACCTTGTTAGATATGGTGAGGTCTATGATGAGCAAAGCAAATCTACCTAAATCCTTTTGAGGTTATGCACTTGAGACTGCTGTTTATATCTTAAACAAAGTCCCATCCAAGTCAGTTGAGGTTACTCCATATAAGATATGGACTAACAAGAAGCCCTATCTTTCTCACATGAAAGTATGGGGTTGTCCTACTTATGTGAGAGGTGCATAAAGGTCGATGTTTGAAGCTAAGTCTGACAAGTGTCTGTTCGTAGGATATCCTAAAGAAATGATTGGATATGAATTCTACAACACTTTGGAACAAAGGTCGTTTATTTCAAAGCATGATGTATTATTGGAGAAAGAGTTTATCTTAAGAGAAGACAATGGGAGCAAAGTTGAGCTTGATGAAGTTTAAGATGCCTTTAAATGTGACGTGTCTCATCCGACTAACTTGTCGTAATCGTGGTGATGAATTAGCTACAATAGTTGACTCCTTCTAAAACACAAGTTCTTCGAGGACACAGTGGACATGATACTGCTCCAAAGATATGATTTCATCGAACAAAAGGACGTGATGACGACTACCTAGAAGAATCTCTTGATAGTTCGCAGTTTGATAAATAGCACACAACCATGAAGTCGAGATGGATTCCATGGTAAAACCAAGTATGAGCTGAAGCTGATCCACCCGAAGCGGATAAAAACCCATCAAGTGCGGATCTTCAAAAAGAAGACAGACAAGGAAGGTAATGTGATTACCTATAAAGCTAGGCTTGTGGCTAAGGGTTATCATCAAAGACAAGAAATTGACTATGACGAGACTTTTAGTCCGGTGGCCATGCTTAAATCCATAAGGATTCTCCTAGTCATTGTCGCTCATCATGATTATGAGATATGGCAAATGGTGAAGACGGCTTTCATAAACGGAAACCTTTATGAGGAAGTTCATAATACATAACATAGCATGAAGGAAATCACGATGAGATCATGATAATAAGATTCATATCATGTGCAATTATGTTAGTATCTAAATTATCCCTAGTCATAAAATTAACGAGACTGGACATTGTTAACCCTGATTACTTTAGCACATGTCATACCCCTTGATCGGATCAAGCAGTTGGATCTTATAAACTATGAACATGAGATGATTAGAGCTGAAACGTGGATGCTCGCTTAAGAGTAGCTAAGTACATCGGAGGCTCGCTTGCCATGAGACAATCATATGATTATCTTGATTTAAATATAGATGATAGTCTCATCATAGAATCGTGCAAGTATCCTTAAACTTGAGGTGCCTACAAGGATATCGTGGAATGTTGATTTTGTACTTTGACTTCATTCCTTGTTACCTTCCGCACGTCTACTATAGTGTGTGATGATTGGGTACAAATTTTAAGGTATTCAGTTGCAATTGAAAGAAATGCACAAAGATTCACAATAATTCAATAGAGGAAGAGATCTTGGCCTCTTGTTAAAATCATTAATTGGAATCTCTAGCTATATAGTGGAAATGCCATGAAGAATGTCTTCACCGCATAACTGATGAGTAATGAGTCCAGTGGACAAGTATTATATATTTACTCAAGGATGTATGAGCCAATCTAGTGGAGCTACACATTGTCCATGCTCCGAACCTATGGGGTATGAATGGTGAAAAGAACATCGCGACAAAGATTTGTTTATGGGAAGGGCTCAGAATTAGACTAGCGACTCCGATCAATCGGGGTCATGATGTGTTGCTAAATAATGTTCATGACTTGTTTGATCCAATGGTTTAATCAAGTAGCCAAATATAACCGAACCTAATGGGTCACACACTTAAAAGATGGAGACTTGATATAAAAATGACTTGGGATGCGATCCAATTATGAGGACTTCACATTATGTCACCACACCTTCCAGTGATTATAATAGGTCCCACATATCATAGTATCCCATTTACAAAGATGAAGGCGTCATGGTCATGCCCATGAGAGCATGTCATCCACACTGGAGTAATACACAATAATGATCATCCTTCATGATCGGCTTTTGTCCGTGGTTCTCCATAAATATATTTGGGAGAAACCTGTCCCAATGTTTGATTACCAAACTGGCAAAAGGTCCAGCTAAGATAATATATATCTTCACACAGAGAAGAACCAAAGAAGAACAGAATGATAGAAGAATTCCTAATCTTCATCAACTGTTTAAGATTTTAAACATCTTCAACTTGGTCTCCAGAGGTCTTGTCTATTTATTGATAAAATATAAGAGATTAACTATATTAAACATTAATTGAAAAAGAACTCTGTTGATATATCCGGATAATATATATTACACAATGAAATTTCAAGTCAATGATTGAAACATACGTCCAATGGGTGGGATTCTTGATTTTTTTTCTTTCTTCTTTATTTCCATTGTGCAACAATGCCCTTGGTAAATTAGAACATTTTACATATCTTTCTGGGAGGTTTGAACTCGAGTACGTAATTTGTGTTCTTAATCTCACAAGCAAGGACTCAATCACTCTATACGTTTAAGGCATGCTTTAAGCACATGAACTCGAATGGAAAATTTCAACACATCTTCAATCATGGAACTGCTACATGCGTGCAACATCAAACCTTTCTAAAACCGACATCACAACTGAAGCAGGCAATACAACTCCATTTTTCTCCCCAATAGGAATTTTTTCGTTTGGGTTTCGTGGCTGTGGTACTCATGGTCACTCGGGCTATGGAGGTCGAGGGTCATAAGGCTCCAGCCACCTGGCACTCTTATGAAAATCTAGGGAAGAACCCACCATTCAACAACTCATGTTACTACCGCTTGATCTCGACTACATGAGCACCTAACCTCGCGATCACACCTCCTTGATTCCCCACTCATGGAAGCAACTCACAACTCTCTAAGTCTATATCTATTAATCCTAGTCTCCTCTATGATACCTGCTCTCATCCTAACAAAGAGTTCTCAAATGCATATCACTACCCTAAACTCTCTTTAAGATAATGCTTGGTATCTTGACAGTGGGACAACAAATCAAACCACTCCAAACTAAGATCTAGTTGAGTCCAAATCAGCATATCACGGCTCCAGGAAACTTGTCGATTGTAATGGCTTTACCCTTCCTATCACACATGTAAGTCATTTGAACATATCAGCATTTAAACCCTTGTCTCTGCGCAATATCCTATTAGAACCATGAATTAAGTAAAACCTCATAAGCATCTCACGACGCATTTTACACAACAATGTTATCAGGAGTTTGCATCCCGCTGTGAGTACCATAATCTTTAGGGACTCCTGGTGATTGATTAAGACTCCAAAAAAGTGTTGTTTCGAGTCCATTTAAGATAGGTCGGCGCTTTTGTGTGTACTAACTATATTAATTGCCGAATGTAATATGTGCGTGTCCCATTAGTACTACCGATTTTGTTTCGAGGTTGTTTTTGGTGTTTCTTCGGTGTTTTGGGGAACCTACCATCACATCAAGCTCGCATTCCAATTATGATGTTTTATGTCGAAGTTCAGATGGATTCCAGCGATTTCCATCAAGCCGGGACTTAAGAAATGCCGGGTCGGGAACGAAGAAATGCAGCCGATTGATGCAGATAACGCAGAGAGCAGTTGATTTTCGCCATGGCATAGCAAAAATTCAAGACGGTAGCGGTAAATTCGCAGCCCCAATAAATTTTCGTTTATAAAGATATTTCTCGCTATCATAGCGAAAATTCGCTATCATAGCGAAAATTACTGTGCATAGCGAAATTCAAATTTTCTCTATGCCTGCAATTTTCGCTAAGATAGCGAATTTTCGCTAAGATAGCGAAATTTCGCTATGATAGCGAAATTCACTGTGCATGCAGGAAAATTGCCGCTCTCATTTTCAGATCCAAACTAATCTCGCTTTTGTAATTCCGATTTTGGCCCTATTGTAATCATATTATTTTTGGCTATTTTGTATTTCACACATCTTGTAAGGCTATATAAGCCACCTTTATGGACAAATTAAACTTAACTTTGCTAACTTTCAACTATCGCAATTTTTCATTTTAGGTTACGCTTTCTCTTCTCTCTCCTCTTTTCTTCATTTTCTACGTTAAACACACCCTTTGAGGATGACAACTCAAAGGATGTTTGGCTAAGCCTCAAAACCTTGAAGAGGAGGGTTGCTAGGTTGGTTAATGGTGGTTTGCAGGTGTTCCTCCGTTTTAAATGAAGCAAGTACTGCATTTATGTGTTCCAAACTTTCCAAACTAGGGTTTAATGCTATTTAATGTACTTAAATAATACTTGCATGTTTTAGGCTCTGGTATTCTAATGGTAGATACACCGACATTCATTAGATGTCATTTACTTGTTTCACCGAAATTAGGTTAAATGATGTATTCTTCTAAACCATTGACATTAAAATGCCCAAGAATGCTTGGGCTCTAGGAGGATTTTAAGGGTTAGCTTTAAAGGAACAAAATATTCTAAGCCATTATGACTATATGCCACTTCCTTAATGCGAGAAACAGCAACCCGAGGACACCTTATAACCCCATTTTACTGCTTAAAGTAATCTGCCTTCTCCAAGGTCTCCATTCCACACCTTATTTGGGAACTGCTTTCGCGATTTTAAGATTTAAACAAATAATTCCATGTTTTTTTTAATGCAAATCCAAAAAATCCAAATGAAAGCCTCACCATTTTGAATCATGATACAAATCATTTGTGGGATGAAAACCCATCCCCGTGTTCGACCCTAGACCGCTATGCTGAAGTAGCTTAACTACGGCAGTAGGAGGAAAATAGGAAACAAATTTTGTTGATTCCGAATCACCCTACCGTGGCACGAATCAGGTACTCGATGGGCCCAAGGCCTGCTTAGCCCGCATTGTGAAATGGCCTAAGCCCACTTACCGTATTAAGACCAAGGTGACTCATCCGCACGGGGACATTTTGAAGGTGTCCGAGAAATCTAGGTGTCTTCTCCCACACTAGCTTTAAGGCGGTCCGTTTTGTAGTTTTAGGTTCCCAACCTACTGGTCCCACCACATATGGGATGGGTCTGTTATGAATAAGTACACGAAAACGGAAAATACGCAAAAGTGATATTTATCACCTGGATTTCGCCTAAATCCCTTTATTTCTAAGGTTAATCCTTATCAGAAGTAAGAGATTTTACTCCTAAAAATTAAGGGAAGATTAAAGAATTACGCCCTATAAATCGAGAAAGATCTCCCAATGAGGTAAGGGCATCGAGACCGGTATAAAACTCTTCTCTTATTCTTCCATCTTTTGCTAACTTTAACTATCGAGGGCGACCTACCTACCGGATCGCCTCAGTTCACGCTGCGCCGATGCCTAGAGGTTCAATCGATCAAGGGTAACAACACCTGTTGTTATGTTAAGGACAAATCACCAAGATAACTCTAGTTCAAGAAAACTACATAACCCGCTTGTATCAATAGGACGTCTCTCATCTAGCTCTAAATAATAATTCACCACGAGATTGCAAGTGTCAAGTGTGTCTCCACCAATTACTTTCACCTCATGTTTCAACAACAACTCCATTTTCCGCTTACATCCTCTCTCGCATAAGACTTCTTTATCGTGGGGGACTAAAACACATCAGTTATTCCTTTGCACAAGAAGCTTGGTCATCGTCATTATTCGCATTACAAAAGGTGTTGCACCATTTGTACGTCCCAAGACATCTCCTACAACATTAAGTGATATGTTTTCAGGAACTTGTCAACTTGGAAAGTTGCATCACACATCTTCTTCTATTCCATTAAAGACTTCTA